>JAJPUD010012003.1:12475-34433 GCA_023553655.1 Myrmecobius fasciatus
AAGGAAGGAAGGAAGGAAGGAAGGAAGGAAGGAAGGAAGGAAGGAAGGAAGGAAGAAAGGAAGAAAGAAAGAAAGGAAGAAAGAAATTACCATAGTATTCCAACTCTGATCTAGGATACTAGGGGTTGAATCATTCACTAACATGCCTATAAAAAGACTAATCCATAAGAAATCAATGACTTAAGCTTGACGTCTATTACAGTGCCTTGCGAGTAACCCTGGCTTTGTAACCCAAAACACTTCAATGATGAGGCATATGTCTGTATGAAAATGAGGAAGTTGCATCCACTTAAATCTTGCTGAGTATCTTTTCCCTGCTGTACTATTATTAAGTAAACTTCATTTTTAAAACAACTGGTCAGTTATGATCATTTTTTTTGGAGCCCTATCCTCTTTCTAACTTTTCTATTACTATCCAGGGCACCAATTTCCCAGTTATCTAAGCTTGCTCAGTCTTCTCCCATATCCAATTTCTTGCAAAGTCCTGTGTATCAATCTTTATAACAACTCTTGCATTTGTCTCCCTTTCTTTTCTGGCAATGTCATTAGAGTGGTTTAGGTCATCCCTACCTTACCCAAAGACTATCAGTCTCCCTGATTTAAGTTTCTCCCCTCTAGAGCTCATCCTCCAATTGATCTTCCCAAAGTGAGGTTCTAACCATATCACTTTTTATTCCTGTTCAATAAACTTTAGTGGCCCCTATCATCTCCATGATGAAATATAAAATTTCTGTTTGGTTCTTAAAGTCATTTACAACTTGATTGCTTTCCTAGATTTTCATTTTTCTTATATCTTACTTCTTTTTTCCCCTATGCACATTTCAATTCAGTTAGGCCTAGAGCTCTTTTACTGTTCTTCACAGAAGATATACTATCTCCCAGCTCTATGGATTTTTATTGATTGTTTTCCATAGCTGGAATTCTCTCCCTTCTCATTTCAGTTTCCTGGTTTCCCTAGTTTCCTTCAAGTCCCAGATAAAATTCCACCTCCTAAAAGAAAGAAGCCTTTCCCAATCTTCTATCTCTTTAGTGATAACTGACAAATCTACAAAATATATAATTAGGGATTTGTGTATAATACACACTTAATAAATGTTATTTGAAATGCATTGGAATGTTAAGTCCAATCCTAATATCTCTCCAGAATCTTCATGAGAACACTGTGTATCTCAGCTGTTGGTATCTAAAACTCAACATGCTGAAAACATAATTAATCACTTTCCTTATCCCACCTCTTCTCAAGCTTCCCTTTATCTCTTGAATTCAACACTATTTTCCTAGTCACCTAGGTTCTTGACCTCAGAGACACCTTCAGTTCTTCCCTCCCTTTTCCCATATTCAGTCAACTGTCATGGCTCATGAATTTGACCTTCATAGCATCTCTCAAATGAATCCCTTCTTTCGGAAGTTTCATCTTCCTTTAAAGCTCTCAGTTCACATGCCTCATCCCTTTGATGGATTACGTAACACTCCCTCTATATTTTTGGATCTCTCTTCATCCATTAATCTATCTGATTACCTAATTGTCAATTTATCTGTCTATCTTTGTTCATCTTGTTTCCATAATAGATGAAATAAACATGAATGCATATGCATATCAATATAAGCTAATATACACATAAATGTGTATATATGTATACACACGTTTGTGTATGTGTGTATAAATGAGTGAATACAGAGTATCCAAAAGTCCCAGTGATTTTCAAAACTTTAATTGCTTAAATTATTACAAAGAATGTTGGGATACCTCATTGTCCATTTCTGTTATAATGCCTGGCATTGTGCATTGTACACAATTGTTTCTTGACAATGCTTCTGTTCCTTAGCTTCTTAGAGGAATTAAGATATTTCTCTTAGGTCAGTAGTCTTCAGTCTCCTGAATCACAATATTCTCTTTCTTGGGACCTTTCAAAATTTCTGTGCACAGAATCATTCTCATCCCACTGTCCACAGATGTTTATATAATCAGTCAACTATTCTTCAGTTCCTAATGTCACTTGATGGAATTTAGCTGACAGCAGAAAAGATGGCCATGGAGGAAGAATGCTAAAAAGAGAAAAAATCAGGTCAAAAAATCAGTCATGGCCTTGTTACAAAAACAAAACACAATTAATTCCTATCTAAATCTACATTCTTCTTTACCTCTTTTGTTTCAGAGAAATGCACTAAACAAGTGCATTTTGATTGCAGGTTGAGGATTCTTTTATTTTTTTCCCTTGCAAAGAGACATTGATTTATAGAAGATTCAACTGAGGGTCAGGAAAAACAAAGTGATTTAATCTGCTTTTCTCTTATAGAGAAATAAATGCTATTAATCTCATATACTTTATGTAATTTAAATGAAGCATATAAAACTTTGTTAAATATAACAAACACATGATTTGCAGTAAATAGAACTGCTCTCAATCCTAGGAAGTCATTTTAAAAAACTACTAGAAATAATGAACAAATTTAACAAAGTTTTAAGATACTAAATAAATCCACATAAACTATCAGCATTTCTATATGTTACCAACAAAGTCCTGCAGCATGAGATACAAAAAGAAATTTTATTTAAAATAACTGTAGATAATATAAAATACTTGGGAGTATACTTGCCAAGACAAAGTCAGGAACTGTGTGAACACAATTACAAAACACTTTCCATGTAAATAAAATTAAATCTAAACAATTGGAAGAATATGAAGTGTTCATAGTGGTCTAGCTAACATGATAAAAATGACAACTCTACCTAAATTAATCTGCTTATCCAGTACCATACCAATCAGACTGCCAGGAAATTACTTCACAGAACTAGAAAAAAAAATAATAAAATTCATCTGAAGAACAAAATGTCAAGAATTTCAGTGGAATTAATGAAAAGAATGCAAATGAAGATGGCCTAGCTGTACCACATCTAAAACTATATTATAAATCAATGGTCATCAAAATCATTTGGTACTGAAATACAGTAATTGATCAAAAGAATATGTTAGTTTCACAAGACACAATAGTTAATGACTATAGTAACCTGATGTTTGATAAACCCAAACACTCCAGCTTTTGGGATAAGAACTCACTATTTGACAAAAAATTGCTGGGAAAATTGAAAAATAGTATGGCAGATACTAGACATTGAACACTCTATACCAAGATAAGGTCAAAAGGGGTTCATGATTTAGATATAAAGACTAATACTAGAAGCAAATTAGAAGAACAAATGATAGTCTACCTCTCAGATTTTTGGAAATGAAAGAAATTTATGACCAAAAAAGAACTAGTGTTCATTATGAAATGCAAAATGGATAATCTTGATTATGTTAAGTTTAAAAGTTTTTGTACAAAAAAAACCAATGTAGATAATATTAGAAAGGAAGCAGTAAACTGCATCCAAGCATTCTATAAATGCCTCATTTCTAAAATATATAGTGAATTGACTCAAATTTATCAAAATACATGCCATTTTCTAATTGATAAATGGTCAAATGATATAAACAGTTTTCAGATGAAGAAATTATAACCATTTCTAGTTATAGGAAAAATGTCTAAATAACCATTGATCAGAGAAATACAAATTAATACAGCTTTGAGTTATCACTACACACATTCCAAATTGGCTAAAGTGACAGGAAAAGATGACGATAAATGTTGGAGGAGATGTGGGTAAACTGGGACATTAATATTTTGTGAGTTATGGTGGAATTGTGAACAGATACAACCATTCTGGACAGCAATATGGAACTATGCCCAAAGGGCTATCAAACTGTGTATACAGTTTGTGTCCCTACTGGGCTTGTATCCCAAAAAGATCATAAAAAAGGGAAAAGGACCCACATGTGCAAAAATATTTGTAGCAGCCCTATATATGTAGTGGCAAGGAACTGGAAACTGAGAGAAAGCCCATCAATTGTAGAATGGCTGAACAAGTTATGATATGTGAATGTCATTGAATATTATTGTTCTATAAGAAATGATCAGCACGATGATTTCAGAAAGATCCAAAGGGACTTGCATGAACTGATGTTAAGTGAAGTGAGTAGAAACAAGAGAACATTGCACACAGCAACAACGAGATTATATGATGATCAATTCTGGACATGATTCTTTTCAACAATTGGATAATTCAGTTCAATTTCAATAGACTTGTGATGGAGAGAGCCATCTGCATCCAGAAAGAGGACTGTAGGGACTGAGTGTGAGTCAAAGCATAGTATTTTCATTTTTGTTGTTTGCTTGCTTTTTATTTTCTTTCTCATTTTTTTTCCTTTTTGATCTGATTTTTCTTGTTCAGCATGATCATTGTAGAAATATGCATAGAAGAATTGCACATATTTAACATATATTGGATTGCTTGCTGTCTTGGGAGAAGGAAGGGAGAAAAATTTAGAACACAAGCTTTTGCAGGGGTGAATACTGAAGACTATCTTTCCATATTTTTTGAAAATAAAAAGTTATTATTTAAAAAAAAGAAAAAAGAGCTGGTATCAGAGTCAGAAAGATGTGGGTTAAAATTCTGTCTCTTACACGTGCTACCTATGTGATCTTCAGGAGTTCTTAGTCTATCAGGTAATTAATTTGAATGCTTTAAATTTCAGAAAAGGAGCCAATCCATCCCGGTAGAATGAATTTCATTTTGGGAATTTCCTTTTACTAGGGAAATCACAGATTGCCCACACTTCCCTCCTGAAAAGGCCTATATTGAAACTCCAAGTCTAGTTGCAGAGAAGGTATCAACTTTCATTGCATGAATGAATGGACAAGTGTTTGTATAACAAAACCTAAAATGCTGATGTGTGTATACATACATCTATATGTGTGCATATATGTATGCTATACATATATGTATGTATATAATTTGTTTAAATTGGAATGAAAAACAGAAAATGCTAGGATTAGCAAAAGAAGTAAAATGGAAGCAGGAAATAGAGCACAGAAAAAAGAGACAATGGAAATGATCCATGAACTTGCTGAAAGAGGGAAAGAAAAAGAATAAACACAAAGAGGAAGAGACAGATGGAAAGAAAAAGAGACAAATGGAGAGAATATAGGAGAATCAGTGAGTTTTTACATAAACATTTCTTAGTGATTAAACTACGCTAACCATTGTTTTCATATTCATATACATTGATCCTTAAGTTTAGAGCTTGTCCTTTTTTTGTTGTCATTTTTTAATCATGTCCTATTCTCCACGATCCTATTTAGGATTTTCTTGGCAAAAATATTTGAGTGGTTTGTCATTTCCTTCAACTCATTTTTACAGATGAGGATCCTGAGGGAAAAAGGGTTAAGTGACTTGTTCAGAGTCACACAACTAGTAAGTATCTGAAGCTGGATCTGAACACAGTAAGATAAATCTTCCTAACTCCAGCCTATCACTGTATCCACAGTACCACCTAGTTACCCTATTTTAATAATATTCTTGGGAACAGAGGAGAAATGAACATTATTTTATCACCCTGAGGCCAGGAGATGTCAAAGCAAAGGTCTCACTTGGTTTTTAGGCAAAAAGCTAAATTATTGAATTTAAGGAATATTAGATTTAACATTAAAAGAAAAATTGGATTAACAGAAATTGTCTTTTTACTTTCACTTTACAATGAGGGACAAGATTCTTTTATTTTTAGCAAAACCTGTAGGACTGATTCTGAGCACCTAATTCACATAGTCAGGTTCTGTATATCCACAGAAGCAAAATCTAAAAGATGAGACGGACACCATTGATTTGGCTACTTTAATTATCCCTCTCTCCCTCACAGAATCCCTATCTTTAGTTCTTCTCAAAGGTCACCTGTTACTCAACATCAATTCTGCTTCTTCCAACTACTAGTATATTCTCTTTCCCTTACAGCCCCCATACTTAAATTACTTTCCAATTACTTTGTTTACTTGTATTTCTTTGTATGAATGTTATTCCTCCCATATAATCTACCCTCAGGGGTTTAATGTTTTACCTCTAGATCCTCAAAAATCTATCATGTTATAAGCACATAGCAAGTGTTTAATATTGGCAATTCAATGATTGAGTCCAAGGAATAGATCAAGTACACGGGCCACCATGGCTATGCTGTGACCTGGTAGGGTTATTACTACCCAGCAGACATGATTTTTAGACTCTTCCCATTCTGGGTTTCCTGCTGGGCTCACTGATCCCCATGGGTACAAAGGCCAGAGGTGCCTTTAATAAATTATTGCATCCAAAATAAAAGGATTGCACATTCCAAGAATCCCAGGGAAAAAAGGTTCACTCAGGAGATATTCAGAATTTTTAAAACTCTCACTACCTGAAATAGAGAAAATTTGCACAATCATATGCTTTGTTTTTCAAGGTAGGGAGAGGTTACCTTCAGCACTTTTTCAGTCCCACCCAGCTTGACCCCCATACTCAGATGCCTAGGCAGCCACAAGTACAGCAGGGAACTAAGAATTACAGATGAATGGTTGACTCCCTCTCATTGCCCGATCAGGTTCCAGCTGCCACCCATTGTTCTTGTTACTGCTGACAATGTAATTAACTGCTTGACTCCTTGTTTTTAAATTGGTCACCTTCAATGGGCCACTGCACTTGGGGCTTGTACTAATCACTGTTCTGTCAGAATTCGTCTCCACAGACCCAGCCCTGGCAAAGTGAGGCACTATGGGGTCATTCACTACTTCTGGACAGAAGCCCTAGGCTCCCCTTCTTTCTTCAAGTCATTAGCATTTTTCTCTATTGCCAAGACATTTTCCACAAGGAATTTCATGCAGCTTTCAATAAGAGAAGTGGGAAAATGTTTTGTTTTATTTTCCTTTTAAACATTTTCCTTTATTTTAAACATTTTCCTTTAATCTTTTAAGCGTTTTCCTTAAAAAAAAACTAACTCTTAGAAGTAGAAAGGAAACAAATATTTATTACATGCCATGCCTATTTCCTAGATACTTTACAAATAACTCATTTAATGATCACAGCTGAGGAAAGGGAGGCAGACAGAGGCTAAATAATGTGCTCATAGTCACATAGCTATCGTCTATGTCTAGATTTAAACTCAGGTTTGCCTGACTCCAAATGCACCTAACCTCCTTCCTTTCCACAAGATTATGTTTTGACTTTTTATGTTAACATAGAAATTTTATTTATTTATTTATTTAGCTGAGGCAATTGGGGTTAAGTGACTTGCCCAGGGTCACAGAGCTAGGAAGTGTTAAGAGTCTGAGACCACATTTGAACTCAGGGCCTTCCGACTTCAGGGCTGGTGCTCTATCCACTGCACCACCTAACTGCCCCTAAGTTCTAATATTCTAATGAATATGTCATAATAAAATGGAAAGAACTGGATTTGACATTAGAAGACCAGTGTTCAAATCCTACCTCTGTTATATATTCTTGTGTGACTTTGGTCAAGTTATTTAATCTCCCAGCCTCAATTTCTTTAACTGTAAAATAGAAGACCAAATAAATATAAAATGCTTTACAAACCTTAAAATGCCATATAAATATTAATAATTATCTTTTGGATATAAGCTAGCATGGTACAATAAAAAGAATCTTAATTTGGGCTGGGTTCAAATCTCATCTTTGTTACTATTTGTATGACATTACCTAAGCTCCTTAAGCTCTCTGGGCCTCAGTTTTTTCCATATATAAAATGAGGATTGAATTCAATTTTCAATCACTTGATAAGATTATAAATCCTTCCTATACTGGATATAGTGCTAAGCACTGAGATACAAAGAAATGGAAGATGTGGAAGTTATTGTGTGAGGCGAGTTGAGAAAATACATTGCAGCTATTATTTTTATTATTGTAGAAAACCTGGATAAAAAACACCAAAATTTTTTCTAAGTCATGGGTTTTAATGGATTGAGTGAATATTAAAAGTACTTTTAAAATTTTTGTGAAGCTTCTGACTTGCTTGCTAGTTTTAGACAATTAATTTGCCCTTCTTGTATCACAGGTTCATGAACTTGGATAGGGGGAAAATGCATCTTTTTCACTGACTTATGTGTGGGATAATAGTAACCACAAAAACAATTAGACTCAGTAAAAAAAAAATCAGAGATTTATTACAATCTCTTGAAAAAGGACAGCTCCCAACTGACAAGAAATCAGTTAAGAGTGCAAAGCACAAATTGCAAAACACAAGATTAAATAGATCCCTGAACTCAGAAGCCCCCATCCAAGCCTGGCCTTTTCTCCTATTGTTTTGGGGGAATCTGGCTTGCATTCTAAATGTAACAAAACAGAAAAAAAAAACTAGAAATAAAAGAATAAATTGCTTTTAAAAGAAATATTTAAATGCTAAGAGTTGGGGGAAACAGGAGAGGAATATTCATTTAAGACAATCTAACACCTGCAACAATTTAGCTATAGTCAACTTGTTACAGCAAAATCAACTCATAATTAGGGCCTAAGGCCATTTCCCCATGAGGGGGCATTTCATTCACTGAATCCTTCTTCTATTTATTATTCTTTGAAGACCTCACACCATTCTTGGTACACTTCATCACCCATCTTGTTCTCAGTCTCCAAACCCTCTAGACGTGGGGTCCATCCTCATCAGGAACCAAAGAAGCTGTCAGTTTGATTCCTTGGGTCCCAGCCAAGGGCTTCCACCTTCAGGTCATTCAATCTTTCTTCTGTGTAACTCTCAGCCATGTCCTTGAATTTAACTTTTCCTTATAAAACCTACATGTTGGGGCAGCTAGGTGGCGAAGTGAATAGAGCATCAGCCCTGAAGTCAGAAAGACCCGATTTCAAATCTGATCTCAGACACTTAACATTCCCTAGCTGTGTGACCCTAGGCAAGTCACTTAACCTCAATTGCCTTAGCAAAAAGCAAAAAAAAAATAGAAATAAAAAAATAATAAAAGCTACATATTGGCCATCCTTCCTTTGTGTCAGCTCAGCACAGCATTCTGCCTTGTGGTGTCTTTTCTCTTCCCTCATACCACCTGGTATCTCTCCTAACTCCACTATGCTTTCGACCCCAAATCTCCTCCTTACAGTTAACTAACTCTTTTAGGATGTTAAGTCCCTTTGAGGATTTAGCCTGCCAGCTAAGGGCATGTCCCAACCTCATGGGGTACTCTCTTCCTACTGGGAAATTGTAAATTCCATCCAAGAACTTGCCTTTTCATTGTTAATTGTTAACTATAGGTTCCCTCAAATCTATTTATTTCAACCTTGACCTAGAATCTAATGAGCCTATTCAGCACACAAATTGGGGTTCTGTACCCCCAACTGACATTTGGGGCCATCTATCATTTCCACCATTTGTGTCCCTAGTAATTAGAGGAGTTAACCTTTCACAAATAAAAATGCATATGCATCTTGCAACAGATAGATGACTAGGCCAAATACTCACTTATTTAGGATATAATGACCACATATTTTCAGATAGAAAAAGGCAAGACCTTACAGCTACCAAACACTTGCCCTAATTATAGAAATTTGCTATAAGAAAAAGCAGAGACATGATTATAATCAAAAACTGGTCCTTCAGGCCTTGGTTTGAGTGCATACATGACAGGATAAAATTTCCTTAGCTCAGTTTAGCAATTCTAATTTATAACCAGACTCAGGAATAGGTTCTGGTAGGTTCTTATTCAAAGGAACACCACTGGCAAACCAAGTCAAAAGGATCCCACCCTAAGCAGAGGCCAAGGCTGTCTTTTCAACTCTTCCCTGGATACTAATCTCCACCTATAACAATTCAGGATTACATTCCTCTGAGTAGTTTGTGGCATATTCCTTTCAGATAATGGATTCCTGGTTTGATACTCTATCAGACAATCATATCTGAATTCAAAACTCCAAATATCAGCTATTTTCCAAATATCAGAGATTTTAACTCAAATAGCATGTCTCATTAATCAAAACTTCAGGTGAATTTAGCTTTCAAAGATCACATACCTTAAATAAGTATTGACTATACCTACTTACATTGATAACAGTAAGAGATTCATACTAGAAAGTTCACAACTTATCTTCATATCTAAGTAGATGAGTTTTTTTTTTTTAGTAGATGAGTTTTAACTTCAACATTATACAAATCATTTTGCTTTAAGATGCTCAATAACCAATCTGTATCAAAACATGTTCAGGTATTAAGCATGTTCAAAAGGACAAAGACAGACCACTGTTCTCAGAATCTCCCTAAACAATGGGAACAGTTTTAAAATAATTAAATATACCAATTAAAACTCACATAGAACATCTTCATTTCACATTAAAGAACAAATGTTAATTCAATTTTCCCCAATGGAGGAGTCCCTATAAACTTTTCTGGAAATATAAACAACAGGATCAACATCAATATTGTTAAAATTCCTCCAAACACAATTAGTCTTCCCTCCCACCAAAACATTCCTAATTGCAAAATCAATTTTAGAGTTTATAAATTGTCCTTAACAATCCATTCTTCAGGTTCCTCCACAGGTTTTTTAAACTTGGTGTTCTCGGACTCCAGACTGCAATCTTGGTCATCTGTAACATCTGATAGGTTTTTCCCACTGTGCTTCTTCCAGGATTTAGTAAGCTCCCACTCTCCTGCAAACTGAAAACTCCAAAGGTGTGGTCTGGTCTGCAATTCTTGTTTCCTAAGGGCTGAAAAGGAATGAGGACACTGCCAGTATATTATTCCTTAGAAACTTATCCTTTGTTTCAGAGTGTCTTTCCCTTTCTCCTCCCAAATAAAATAAACCAGTCTCGTATGGGGAAAAGTCCCAGGTCATTTCTGGGAACATTTCTCATTCTCTAACAAAGCAATAAGAAAACATTTGGTCCAAGTCAATTCAGTCTCTAACATCAATTTAATAATCAATTTCTTAAGAATCTGATTTATTCTTTCTACTTTCCCTGATGAGGGCAGATACCCAGGTGTGTGAAACTGTTACTCAATTTGTAGTCCCTCCCCATTATTTCTTATAAAAACCTTAGAAGTAAAATATGTTCCTTTATCAGAATTAATAGTCTCTACCAATTCATACTTAGGTACAATTTGTTCCAATGTTATTTCACTAACCTCTAAAAAGCAGCAGAGCTCAGGATAGATTCTACTCATCCCCTATAATTCAGTTTCCCCAATAGTGTCATTTCATTCAAACCTAACCTAAATATTTTAGGGCCAGGCTGCCTCCTTCTGGAGGGACATCTCCTCAATACTTTCTTATTTATCTTTAAACATGTTTCACATCTTTAAGATACAATTTATTCTGCAATTACACATATCACCATATGTTAAATTTCCTTGCTTTTACTTCTTTGTTAAAGGGAAAAGCAAGACTAACCTTAAGATTAATATTCTAAATAGCTTTGGACCAAATTTAACAATTTATACCATATGTCTAAAAGAACTGACAATTTTAATTATATGATTTATTTAATTTAATTATGAGCACAGCTCATATAATTTTTACAAATTATGCAATACAATTTACAAAGAACATAGTAGCTTAAATATATTTCATCTGATTAGAAGATACAAATGTAACCTCTTAGGTAAGTTATTAGAGAACCAAAATTTTTAACTTATAATCAAATCAAACACAGATTTAAATTTGTAGTAATAATACTTCAATATCAATTCACACATTTCTAAAATCTTATACCAGAATAAATAAGTTCACAATTTTATCATGCACTAGTTAATAGTAATTATCTCATACAATTTCAGATCAGAATTCCAATTTAAATGCACACAGCCCTAAAATTTAAGGTGGCAGAAAATTGCCCTTTCAAGTTTATCTACAAGGCTTTAAGAAATTGGAAGACTTTAGGACCCTGAGTTAGAGGGTTGGAGAAATTTGGACCCAGAAGTCTGGTTGCAGATCTGTGACTTGGTGATTAGCTCACGCTCTATGCCAAAAATGCTGGGGGGTGGGGGGTATGTTGAAGATGTTGGGGTACCAGCACAAACCCCAGAAGAATTCAGGCCATCTAGGAATACCAGCCTAAGAAGAAAATCCCAGAGGGCTGTTTTTTTATCCTTCTGCAGTTTTTTCTGTAAGCCTCAAATTCTGGCCCTCAGAAGGCTTATAGTTATGCAAATAAGGCCTACTTAAAAATACAATAGACTAACAAATTAGCTGATGGTGCCAAGCAACTTCATGATTAATCTCAAAAATCCCCAAATCTGCCAAAATATTTTTTAGCTGTTTTGTAACTATTTCTGCAGATCCAAATTGGCCAGTTCTAGGTCCACAGAAAGGTATTGATTTTTTCTTTTTGGTGTTACAGTTAAAAACTTTCCCTACCTCAGAATTAGTCTCTCCTCTCTCAAGCTAAAAGCTAAATTTGAATAAGTCCAATTATGTACCAAAAAAAAGTACTTAAAAAACCCCCAACAAATTCCAAATAGCCAGATCTTTTACTTTATAATTTGGCTGACTGAGAGAAACACAGAAGACAGACACAAGCACAAACTGCTTTTCCAAATCAATTCTAAATCACCTTGGAGTGGAAGAGAGGAGGGGAGTTCTGGAGCCAAAATCTTAAGAGCTGGTGGGCTGGGTAGTGAAAACTCCTTTGAAATTACACCCAGTTCTCGGAGGGTGGACAATTTTTCTCAGTGAGCAGGGCACCTCCCCAAACAAAACAGTATTTCCCTATACATTTTGGTTCTTCATCCCAATTCTTCCTAAAGAGCTATCTTCCCTGGACAATTAGATAGGTTTAGAGCCAGATAGATTGTTCCTTTCTAAAGTTCAGTTTCTTGTCCTCTGTAACTCACCTGATCTTACCAAAGGAAAATAGGGGAACTATTGCAGACTTAAACCACTTAGGATTTTCCCAATATCAAAAGGAAATAGGAACCTTTTAAGGACTTTAACTATCTAAATTCTCCCAATCCAGTCACCCAGGCAGCTCACTAGTTTTTTTTTGCAGAGGAAAAGTATGGAAGATTCACCAGATCTTATCAAAGGAAATGGGCTTTTCAGAAGGTTCACAGTATCTCTCCCCCCTCTCCTCACCCTTCTTAGTAGGTGCTTGCTCTACCTGGGTTGTACATAACTTACCTGAATGATTTCAAATTTCCCTCAGCAGGCTCATTTCCTTGATCGAATTTCCTCCATCTTTGCAACCCACTTTCATTTTAGCTTTCTCTGAGTGTCTCTCTTTAAAAGTTTACCTGATCAGAGCTGAGTTCCTGAGCCCAGACCAAGGACCACCAGAGAATTCTCCAGAGGGTGCGTGCCCAAGGTTTCAGTATGGGAGAGACCCCTCACAAATAGGAAATCTCCTGGAATAAGCCCCCCAAACTGTGTGGGAAAGTAGCAACCACAAACACAATTCGACATTCTCTGGGTAAGAAAAAACAAAAAAGCATTTATTAAGATCTCACTAGAAAGGGCAGCTCCCAATTGACAGGGAGTCAGTTAAAGGAGTACAAACCACAAACTACGAAACACAATATTAAATAGGTCCCTGAGCAGAAGCTCCCATCCAAGCCTTTTCTCCCATTGTTTGGGGGCCTCCTGGCTTATATTCTAAATTTGAAATCTATCCCAGAAACAAAAGAATAAATTGTCTTTAAAGGAAGTACTTAAATACTAATTAAGAGTTGGGGGAAACAGGAGGGATTCAAGACAATCAAACACCTACAACTTTTTAGCTATAGCTCAACTTATTGCAAAAATCTCAAGTCATAATTAAGGAATAAGGCCATTTCCCCATGTGAAAGTCTTTACTCCATTTACCTTATACACCTGGACTTGAAATTTAGTATTGCATTATTCTGAGGAGTCAGTAGGTTTCACTAGATTGCCAAGGAGTCCATGATATAGAGAAGGTTATCTCCTGGTGCACAGTTATAAGAATTTAGGCAGATTTTTGGTTGAACTTTGTAAAAGGTGATAGAAGTGAAGCAAAGGGAAGAATGGATAGCATTATGTAGGGGATTCAGGGGTTTGAGCAGCTCTTTCAGTTGTAAATGCAAAAGGTACAAAGGGAATAGTTAAACTATGGAAATGAAGAGTCTTAGCACTTGCCTTAGATTTTCTTCCCCTAAGCAATCATTGCAGAAAGTGAAGTTACTTGCCTCAGGTAGGTAGTATTTGTGAATCAATTATAAATACATCTCTACCCCTCACATAGACCAATGGGGAACATGAAATGCTGAGAGCACTAGGATCAGATTGTTTCTAGGACAGTTTATTTGACAACCCCTTAATAATGGACTTCCTTGCACCTTCAAAACACCAAATATGGAAATTCATTCAGAAGCACCAGCAAGCTTCACTCCAATTCCTGTGCTGAAAGGAGAGTGCCAAAGAGGATACTGTTTAAAATAATAATGACCCTAACAATATAATTGAGGGAATTGCTATTCCCTACTGAGTAGGAAGTATGAAATCAATCATACAGTAATCTTGGGTTCATCATAAATTTTGGAGGTACATTGTTCCCTGCATATAAGCTGCTACCAATAATCATATCATAGCTTCTCATCCATTTTTAAGAAAGGTTTTTTTTTTGAATAATCACAATAATTTCTGTATGTCTCCTTCCTGCCCCTGAAATGATACCTTCAGTTATCCTTCACCCATAGGAAAGAAAAATATTTAAGTAAGCAAATTGACAACACCATGTTCAAAGACGGGGGTGATACATATTTTTAAGCAAAACCGGCTAGCAGCAATGACCATTTTACTCAATACTCAAAGTATCCTTATTTCTCCAAAGAAAGCAGAGAAATACATTTACTCAATTCTCTTTCATTGTCAAGATTAGTCATTATAATTACATAGCATTCAGCTTTGTTTTATTGTTATTTTCACTGAACTTTGATGAACATGTTGTATTTTTATTCATATTAGCATTTTCATTCTATAAGTAGGTTTTTTTCTTGCTTCTGTTGACTTCACTCTAACAATCATAAGAATCTTCTCCAGTTTCTCTGAATCCCCTATATCTATCCCTCATTTGTTACATTATTATGGCACATTCTCTTATATTTATATGTTAAAATTTTTACCAATTTTCCTAATGATGTGTATTCACATTTTTTCTGTATTTTTGCTTCCAAAAATAATGTTGACTATGAATATTTTGGTTATATGATATCCTTGACCTTCTTAGAGTATATATTAAATAATATTATCACTATCCCTCTTGGTAAAATAGATCTAAGGCAAAATGATTCTTTTAATTACAAGATATGTTTTTTTAGCTCCAGTGTTCATTGGAAAGCCTCTGGTGTTTCAGTTGAATATTGAAAGACATCATCAAGGTGCAAAAGTTTGAGAATGAAATAGCAGTACCTAAAAAAATCCTACAAAACACTCCAAATCTTTGGCAGAGTTGGAGTTTTCACATATGTCTTTTCCTTCCACAGACCCATGTGAACTTCTAGCATTTTAGCCTAGTATTTCCCCAGGAATCCCAACTCTACCTTCTCTAATTGGCATTTCACCAATAACAGTGCTGGTGTTGGCTCAATGCCTAAAGGAACAGCTTGACCAATTGTCTCTGTTGTGCAGGGACCCAGAAATAAATATGGCTATTACTAGAGGGAAAAAATGCACAGGCCTTAAATGCCTGAATTCATGAATTGCTGAAAGACTGTACAACTGAAAGTGGTACAACACAAGAGTGTTGTACAACTCAAATAGAAATCTACTTAGAACATACCAAATCTCAATGTTACTTACATGAAAACCCCTTCATAATTTTAACAATATTTTATGTTTTCCCAATTACATGTCAAAATTATTTTTAATTTTTTTTAATGTTTTGATCCAAATTCTATTTTTCCTTCCCGTCTCTCCTCCCTGAAACAGCAAACAATCTGATATAGGCTATACATGGTCAATCACATAAAACACTTCCACATTAGTCATTTTGTGTAGGAAGATTCAAGAAAAAGAGAGAAAGAAAGAAGAAAGAAAGAAAGAGGAAAGAAAGGAAGGAAGGAAGGAAAGAAGAAAGGAAGGAAGGAAAGGAGGAAGGGAAGGAAGAAGGAAGGGAGGGAGGGAGGAAGGGAGGGAGGGAGGAAGGACAGAAAGGACAGAAGGAAGAAAAAGGAAATAAGGAAGAAAAAGAAAGAAAGAGAAAGGAAGAAAGGAAGGGAGGGAGGGAGGGAGGAGAAAAGGGAGGGAGGGAGGAAGGGAGAAAGGGAAGAAGGGAGAGACAGAAAAGAGAAGGAAAAAAGAAAGGAAGGAAGTAGAAAGGGATGAGTGAAAATAATATGTTTCGTCTGTATTCATAAAACATCAATTTTTTTCTGGAGGTGGATAGCATTTTTCGACATGAGTCCTTTGGGATTGTCTTGAATTACTGTATTGTTGAGAATGGGTTAACACATTCACAGTTGACCATTGTTCATTGTGGCTTTTACCTCTTGGTTCTATTCACTTAAATTTGTATCAGTTCATTTAATTTTTTTCTGGATTTTTCTCAGAGAATCCTGCTTGTCATTTCTTATAGCACAATAGTATTTCCATCACAAACATATGTCATAGCTTGTTTAAGCATTGCCCAATTGATAATCACCTTATAAAAAGAGTTGCTATAAATATTTTTATGCAAGTTGGTCTTTCCTCCTTCATATACCCGTATTTTATATCTTTGGGGTACAGACCTAGCAGTGGTCTTGTTGAGTCACAGTTTTATAGCCTTTTGGAATACTTCCAAATTGCTCTCCAGAATGTTTGGATCAGTTCACAACACAGCAAACAATGCATTTACTCTCTTAATTTTCTCATAAACCCTCCAACATTTTTTTTCATTTTTCCATCATATTAGCTAATATGACAGATAGTACTTCAGTACCACAATATTGTTTTAATTTGCATTTATCTAATCAATAGGGTTTTAGATTATTTTTTTCATATAACTATAGATAGATCCAATTTCTTTTTCTGAAAACTACCTGTTCATATAACTTGACTATTTATCAGTTGGGAAATTACTTATATTCTTATAAATCTGACACAGTTCTCTGTCTATTTGAGAAATAAGACCTTTACCAGAGCTACTTGCTGAAAAAAATTTTTTAGTAAAACCCCTTCATAATTTATCCTTGTTGTTTCCTTCATGGTAGTTCATTCTGATGTATTTATCATTGCTTTCAACTGAGTTGGAAATTAAGAGCAAAGGTAGTACCAAAATGATGGAGAGTAGACAGGAATTTGCCTGAGCTCTTCCTGGCTTCCCTCAGAATCAACACTAGATCAAGCCTCTGAATGGATTTTAAAGTGAAAGGACTCACAAATATTTGGAGTGTAACAAATTTCCAGTAGAAGATATCTTGGAAGGACTTCAGGAAAAGTCTATCTCAATTGTGCAAGGAGCACAGACATACCATAAGGAAGCCTGGGGTGGACAGGTGCTGCATGGAGAATCTAGTAGAAAGCTCTTTGCTAAAATACAGCAACATTGGCTAATCTGTGCTGGTTCAAAAGGCCAGTGGATTAAAAGACTAGTTGTGAGACATCAAAACAACTACAAAAACAAATAGTGAGCCCCTAAAGCCCAGCATAACAGGTTGGGATAATTGGCTAGGCCCACCCAATGCAGGGGGGAAGCCTGTAGCAATACCAACCCCAAGACAGTGAGGGTAGACCCTTTTGCCTTATACAGGAAGCTCAGGACAACCTTCCCTGTGCCCTAGGAGCAGATTTTGGCTTTTAAAAATGAGCAAAAAAGTAAAAAGAATCCTGGCCATAGATAGATATTATGGGGACAGAGAAGAACAGAATTCAAACTCTGAGGACACTATAGGTAAAATGCCTCCAGATGAAGCCTTAAAGGAGAATGTGAACTGGCCTCCAACTCAAAAAATTCTCTTAAAAGATCTTAAAAGAAAGTTAGAAAGGGACAGCTAGGTGGCGCAGTGGATAGAGTAGCAGCCCTGAAGTCAGGAAGTCCTGAGTTCAAATCTGACCTCAGACACTTAACACTTCCTAGCTGTGTGACCCTGGGCAAGTCACTTAACCCCAATTGCCTCAGCAAAAGAAAGAAAGAAAGAAAGAAAGAAAGAAAGAAAGAAAGAAAGAAAGAAGGAAAGTGGGGAAAGGAAATGAGAGCTTTGAAGGAAAGTTAGGAAAAGGAAAAAGAAACTGAAGAAAACAACTCATTAAAAAGTACATTTGGTGAAATAAAAATATATATACTGAAGAAAACCACTACTTAAAAAAAAGATTTGGTGAAATGTAAAAAGAAAATTAAGGGGAAGAAATTTTTCTTCTAGGCAGGTGGAGCAAAGATGGCTGAGTAAAGCCCAGCCTCTCCCCCCCCAAACTCTTTAAATTTCTTTAAATAATGATTCCAAACAAATTTTAGAGCATCAGAACACACAAAAAGATGGAATGGAACATTTTCCAATGAAGACAATTTAGAAGGTCAGCAGAAAAAGTCTGTGACATCAGGTGGGAGTCCAGCCTGCAGTCCTGCTGCAGGCTATGTAAGCACAAGCCTGGCCCTATGTCAGCAAAGCAGGAATGAGTTTAGGGACCTATAAATCAGTAACAATAGTGGTAGCTTCCAGACCTCTCAGTCCAGAGACACCAAAGAAAACTTGAAAGGTTCACAGAAAAGTTCTGTGGCAACAGATTACTAGTCTAACACACAATCCTAGCGCAGGCCACATCAGCACAATCCTGGTCTAAGTGCCATCAAAGCAGGATTCTTGCACTAGATTTTATAGCTACAATGGAGATGGAGGAGGGACACTCCCAACAGTTCTAGGGCAGAAAACAGGGCTTGTGGTCAGGTCCCTAGAAAGACCTCTGAAAATAGCTGCACAAAACTCTTGAAGCTTAGGATAATGCAACCTCCACCCTGGAAATAGAACTTACTCTAAGAAAGAGTTAAAAGCTGACTTTTAGGCTAGGAAAATGAGCAGAGAACAGAAAAATTTCTGAACTTAGAGAGTTGCTATGGTGACAAGGAAGATCAAGAAACACACTGAGAAGAAACAAAGTTAAATTTTCTACATTCAAAGCTTCAAAGAAAAATAAGAATTGGGGGCGGAGCCAAGATGGCAAACCACAGACAGCGTTCTCTGTGAGCTCCTGAGACCTTCCCTCAGACCCAGACAAATTGAGCCTCTGAACTGGTTCTGGAGTGAAGGCACCACCAAACACTTGGACTACAACGCACTTCTATCAAATATCTACTTTGAAAGAACTTCTGAGGTCAGTTTTAGACGGGCGGGGGATCGAGCAGCTCCCGGCGCTCAGACGCCAGTGTGCAGCCGGGGTGCAAGTCCAGGGCTGGGACGGACCAGAAGATTTTAGGCTGCCAGGAAGCCCCTGGGAGACCCTTGGGCCACTTTGCTCTGCTTGCAGGCAGGTGCTTTGGCAGGTCTACCTTTGATAAAGGGTGGATTGAGAGCAGCTGAAAGTGTGGTCCTAGTGCGGATCTAGCCAGATCAGCCCAAGACTGGAAGTCAACTTGGCAAATTGCCCCAGGGCAAATTGAAATCCCATCTGCTGCTGCTAGTGCTGCTGCCACTGCTGCTGCTGCCACCACCGCTGCTGCTGCTGCTACCGCCGCCGCTGCTGCTGATGAGGCTGCAGAATTCCCTGCTGGTGACTGATACCTCAGCTAAACATCATGAGCAAGAAAAAGAGAGCTCTCACCATAGACAGCTTTTACAGAGAGAAACTAGAGCAGTCCCCAGATCCTGAGATTCTGAAAACAATCCCAGATAAAGCCACAAAGGTGGACTTAAGCTGGTCTCCCTTTCAGAAGGCTTACCTGGAAGATTGCATAAAGAATCTCAAAAGAGAGCTAGAAGAAGATTGAGGAAATAAACTGAGAGCAGTGCAAGAAGGAAATATCGCCCTGCAACAGAGATGTAAAAAACTGGAAAATAAGTCTGGTGAATTGGAAAAAGTCACCAAATCACTGGAAAATAAAAATAGTGAATTGGTAAAAGAAAACAATTCACTGAAAAACAAAATTGGTGAATTGGAAAAAGTCACCAACTCACTAGAAAATAAAAATAGTGAATTAGAAAAAGATAGCAATTCACTGAAAAATAAAATTGGCAAAATGGAAAAAGAATGCAATGAACCAAAAAATTCAATTGGCCAGTTACAAAAGGAGCTAAAAAAGATAACTGAAGGAAATAATACCTTAAAAATTAAAATTGAACAAATTGAAATGAATGACTCAATAAGACTTCAAGAATCAGTCAAACGAAAACAAAAAAAATGAAAAAAATAGAAGAAAATATGAAATATCTCCTAGGAAAAACAACTGACTTGGAAAACAGATCCAGGAGAGACAATCTAAGAATTATTGGACTTCCTGAAAGTCACGATGAAAAAAAGAACCTTGATGCTATCTTCCAGGAAATCATGAAAGAGAATTGCCCTGATGTTTTAGAATCAGAAGGCAAAGTTGGTATTGAAAGAATCCACCGATCACCTCCTGAAAGAGACCCCAAAATTAAAACCCCAAGGAATATCATGGCCAAATTTCAGGACTATCGCACCAAGGAAAAGGTATTACAAGCTGCTAGAAAAAAACAGTTCAAATACCGAGGAACTGTCATTGGAATTACACAGGATCTGTCAGCTTCCACATTGAAGGATAGAAGGGCCTGGAATCAGATATTCAGAAAGGCAAAAGAACTTGGATTACAGCCAAGAATAAACTATCCAGCTAGGATGAGCATCATCTTCCAGGGAAGAAGATGGTCATTTAATGATACAGGAGAATTTCACCTATTTCTAATGAAAAGACCAGATCGGAACAAAAAAATTTGTCCTCCAAACACAGAACTCTAGAGAAGCGTAAAAAGGTAAAAAGGAAAGAACTCTCGAGAACTATATCTCTACTAGGGGTAAAGAATGGGGGTATAATTTGATTTTACTTTGATAATAATCAAAAAGAAATTATAGGTGGAAGGTATATCATACTGTAAAAAAGGGGGGGAGGGGAAAGGAGGTAAAATAAAGTAAAAAAAGGGAGGTAAAATAAGGCAAAGTATCATGAGGAGACATAGAAAATCTAATATAATTGAGGGAAAGAAGGGAGGGTGATGAGTATTGTGTAAATCTTACTCTCATTAGATTGGGCTCTAAAAGAGTATATAAGACGCATTTGATTTCCGGGAAAAACTTGGCCCTCTGTATAGGGAAGTAGGAGGGAAAGGAGGAAAAGAAAGGGATAAACTAATAGAAGGATTAGGGGAAAGGTGTATAAAAGAGGGAGGGTTCTAAAGTGGGGAGGACTGTTAGAGGGAGGTGGTCATCAAAAATAAAATACTGGTGAGGGGGGAAGGGAGTAAGGGGAAAGGGAAAAAAAGATAACTTTGGGTAAATAAGATGGCAAGAAATATAGATATAGTCATTTTAACTGTGAATGTGAATGGGATGAACTCTCCCATAAAACGGAAACAGATAGCAGACTGGATTAAAAGCCAGAATCCTACAATATGTTGTTTACAAGAAACACATCTAAAACATAGAGACACATGCAGAGTGAAGGTAAAGGGCTGGAGCAGAATCTTTTATGATTCGAGTGAACAAAAAAAAGCAGGGGTAGCAATCCTTATCTCAGATCAAGTAAAAGCAAAAATAGATCTAATTAAAAGAGATAAGGAAGGAAACTATATTTTACTAAAGGGTACCATAGACAATGAAGAGGTATCAATACTAAACATATATGCACCAAGTGGAATAGCATCCAAATTCCTAGAGGAGAAACTAACAGAGATGCAAGGAGAAATAGACAGTAATACTATACTAGTGTGAGATCTCAACCTTGCTCTCTCAGAATTAGATAAATCAAACCACAGAATAAATAAGAAAGAAGTTAGGGAGATAAACAAAATGTTAGATAAGTTAGGTATGACAGATCTCTGGAGGAAATTGAATGGTAATAGAAGGGAGTATAATTTTTCTCAGGGGTTCATGGAACTTATACGAAAATTGATCATGTGTTAGGGCATAAAAACCTCAAAATCAAATGTAGAAAAGCAGAAATAGTAAATGTATCCTTTTCAGATCATGATGCAATAAAACTCACATGTAATATAAGGCCAGGAGA
>JAJPUD010012003.1:39433-51451 GCA_023553655.1 Myrmecobius fasciatus
CATCTTGACCAAGTAGGATTTATACCATGAATGCAGGGCTGGTTCAATATCAGGAAAACTACCAGCATAATCAATTATATTAATAACCAAACTAACAAAAACCATATGATTATCTCCATACATGTAGAAAAAGCATTCGATAAAATCCAACACCCATTCCTATTAAAAACACTAGAGAGTATAGGAATAAATGGGCTTTTCCTTAAAATGATTAGTAGCATCTACTTAAAACCATCAGCAAGTATCATATGTAATGGAGACAAACTAGAACCATTCCCAATAAGGTCAGGAGTGAAACAAGGCTGTTCACTATCACCATTACTATTTAATATTGTATTAGAAATGTTAGCTTTGGCAATAAGAGAAGAAAAAGAGATAAGATGAATTAGAGTAGGTAATGAAGAAACCAAATTATCACTCTTTGCATATGACATGATGGTATATTTAAAGAACCCTAGAGACTCAACGAAAAAACTACTAGAAACAATTCATAACTTTAGTAAAGTTGCAGGATTCAAAATAAATCCAAATAAATCATCAGCATTTTTATATATTACCAACAAAGTTCAGCAGCAAGAGATAGAAAAAGAAATTTCATTCAGAATAATGGATGATAGCGTAAAATATTTGGGAATCTATCTGCCAAGAAAATGGCAGAAAATATATGAACTAAACTACAAAACACTTTTCACACTAACAAAATCAGACCTAATCAATTCGAAAAACGTTAAGTGCTCATGGGTAGGCCGAGAGAATATAATAAAAATGACAATACTACCCAAACTAATTTACTTATTTAGTGCCATACCAATCAAACTCCCAAGAAATTATTTTACAGATCTAGAAAAAATAGTAGCAAAGTTCATTTGGAAGAACAAAAGGTCAAGGATTTCAAGGGAATTAATGAAAAAAAAAGAGAGATGAAGGTGGCCTTGCTGTACCAGATATAAAACTATATTATAAAGAAGCAGTCATCAAAACTATTTGGTACTGGCTGAGAAATAGAGCAGTCGATCAGTGGCATAGAATAGGATATCAGGACAAGCTAGGTAATAACGTTAGCAGTTTAGTTTTTGATAAACCCAAAGATCCCAGCTTTTGGGATAAGTACTCACTATTCAGCAAAAACTGCTGGGATAATTGGAAACTAGTGTGGAAGAAATTAAGGCTGGACCCACACCTAACACCGCACACCAAGATAAAATCTAAATGGGTTCATGATCTAGATATAAAGAGTGATGTTATAACCAAATTAGAGGAACATGGGATAGTTTACCTCTCAGACCTGTGGAGATGGAATAAATTTATGTCCAGGGAAGATCTGGAACTCTTAATTGAACACAAGGTAGATAATTTTGATTATATTAAGTTAAAAAGTTTCTGTACTAACAAAACTAATGCAGACAAGATTAGGAGGAAAGCAACAAATTGGGAAATCATCTTTACATTTAGGGGTTCTGATAAAGGTCTCATCTCTAAGATATATAGAGAATTGTCTCACATTTATAAAAATTCAAGCCATTCTCCAATTGATAAATGATCAAAGGATATGAACAGACAATTTTCAGATGAGGAAATTAAAACTATTTATAATCATATGAAAAAGTGCTCCAAGTCACTATTGATCAGAGAAATGCAAATTAAGAGAACTCTGAGGTACCACTACACACCTGTCAGATTGGCTAAAATGACAGGAAAAGGTAACGATGAATGTTGGAGGGGATGTGGGAAGACTGGGACACTGATGCATTGTTGGTGGAACTGTGAACGGATCCAACCATTCTGGAGAGCTATTTGGAGCTATGCTCAAAAAGTTATCAAACTGTGCATACCCTTTGACCCAGCAGTGTTTCTATTGGGCTTATATCCCAAAGAAATCATAAAATAAGGAAAGGGCCCCACATGTGCAAGAATGTTTGTGTCAGCTCTTTTTGTGGTGGCTAGAAACTGGAAACTGAGTAGATGCCCATCATTTGGAGAGTGGCTGAATAAATTATGGTATATGAATGTTATGGAATATTATTGCTCTGTAAGAAACGACCAACAGGACGATTTCAGAGAGGCCTGGAGAGACTTGCATGAACTGTTGCTGAGTGAGATGAGCAGAACCAGGAGATCGTTGTACATGGTAACAACAGTACTATATGAGGATCAGTTCTAATGGACATGACTCTCTTCAACAATGAAATGCTTCAAACCAATTACAATTGTGCAGTGAAGAAGGCCATATACACTCAGTGAGGGATGTGAAATGTGGACCACAACATAACATTTTCATGTTCTCTATTGATGTTTGCTTGCATTGTATTTCCTTTATCGGATTATTCTCTCTTATAGATACGATTTCTCCTGAACAAAAAAATGATGTGTGGCAATAACTATACATATATTCGACTTAAGTATTCTAACATAATTATCATGTAGTGGATATCCTGCTATCTAGGGGAGGGGTGGGGAGTAGGGGGGAAAATTTGTAACAGAAAGCTTTGTAAGGGTTAATGTTTAGTAATTACCCATACATATGTTTTGCAAATAAAAAGTATTAATAATAAATTTAAAAAAAGAAAAATAAGAATTGGCTCAGGCTGTGGAAGAACTCAAGATGAGTTTTGAAAATCAAGTAAGAGAGAGAGAGAAATTATGAAAAGAATTAAGAGTGGTGTAAAAGCAAATACAAAAAGCTAAGAAGAGAAGAATGCCTTAAAATCAAAATTGGCCAATTGGGAAAGGAGGTACAAAAGCTTATTGAAAAAATGATTTATAAAAATTATAACTGAGCAAATGAAAGCTAATGACTTTCTAAGAAATCAAAATATAATAAAGCAAAACCTCCAAAAAATGAAAAAAATTAGGGGGGAAATGTGAAATATCTTATTGGAAAAACAATTGACTTGAAAAATAACTCTAGGAGAGATAATTTAAAAATTATTGGCCTTTCTGTAATTCTTGATAAAAAAAATTAGCCTGGAAATCAACTTTTTTTTTTTTTTTGCTGAGGGGTTAAGTGACTTGCCTAGGGTCACACAGCTAAGAAGTGTTAAGAGTGTGAGATCAGATTTGAACTCAGGTCCTCCTGACTTCAGAGCTGATGATCTATCCACTGTGCTACCTAGCTGATCCTGGAAATCAACTTTCAAAAAAATATCAAGGAAAGCAATCCTAATATCCTAGAACCAGAGGGTAAAACAGAAATTAAAAGAATCCATTGAACATATCCTGAAAGAGATCCCTAAATGAAAACTCTCAAGAATATTATAGACATATTTCAGAACTCCCAGGTCAAAGAGAAAGTATTGCAAGCCTGTAGAAAGAAACAATTCAAGTATAATGGAGTCATAGACAGAATAACACAAGATTTAGCAGCTTCTAAATTAAAGGACCAGAGGACTTAGAATGTGATATTCTGGAGAGCAATGGAGTTAGGATTGCAATCAATAATCACCTACCCAACAAAACTGAGAATAATCCTTCAGAGGAAAATGTAGAAATTCAATGAAACAGAGGATTTTCAAGCATTCATGATTAAAAGATCAGAGCTGAAGAGAAAATCTGATCTTCAAATATAAGACTAAGACGTATAAGGAGGTAGTCAGGAAAGAGATATCCTAAAGGATTCCATAAGGTTTATCTGTTTATATTCCTATGTGGAGGATGATACTTGTAATATTTTAGGATATTCTCATTATTATGGCAGTTAGAAGAAGTATATGTCTATGAGGACACAGATATGAATTAAATATGAAGAAATAATATCTAAAAATGAAATTAAAGAGTGAGAGGGGAATATACTGGGAGAAAGAGAAAGGGAACAGTAGAAGAGAATAAATTATCTGTCATAAAAGCAGTCAAAAAAAGCTTTTATAGCAGATAGAAGGAAAGACATGGAGGAGAGGGTAAGTGAGTGAACTTTACTTTCATCAGAATTGGCTCAAAGAGGAAATAACATACATACTCAATATGGGTATAGAAATGGATCCTATCTAGAAGAAAAGTAAAAGATAGATGAGATATGGGAAGGAGGAAAAATGATAAAAAAAAGAAAGAATATTGGGGGGAATGGGTGGTCAGTAGGTAGAACAGGGTGAAAGGAGAGAGAAAATAGAATAGATGGGGGCAATGTTTCAATTGTTACCAGAAGGAAGAAATATCAGGGGAATAAATCAAAAATGAACTACCATTGTTTAGTGCAATCTGTGCTCCTACTTGCCATTCATCTCCTTAAATTACTATTTTTTCTTGAATGTATAGAATGAAATGAGATAATTTATAGAGAGAAAAGAAGATTAGAAGACTAGTTATTGAAAAGTTTATAAACAATATATTTGTATAAAGAATTTTGAAATGTTTCTTTGATAAGGCTGTATTTCTCAAATATAGGTCAAATTTATATAAAATACCTTATATATAATATATATATATATATTTATAGCTATATATATATATATATATATATGTATATATATATATATATAGCTATGCCCCAAGTGATAAATAATCAAAACATATTATTTATGTCTAAAGACTATAAAGTCACACATATCCTTTGAATTAAGGATATCCCTACTAGGCAAGAATCCCAAAAAAAGATTTTTAAAAAAGGAAAAGCATCTATATGTACAAAAATAATTATAGGAGCTCCCTTCTCAGGGCAAAAAAAAATGGAAAAAAATGTCTATCAATTGGGAATGGCTGAATAAATTGTGGTATGTGATTATGATGGAATATTATTGTTTTATGGGAAATGATGAGCAGGATGCTCTCAGAAAAAACCTGGAAATTTCTGCATTAATTCAAGCACAGTGAAATGTATGGTATCCAAATAGCAATGTTCTGGGATGATCAGCAGTAAATGACTTTTCTAGCCTCATCTGTATAATAAGTCATGACTACTCTGAAGTATGTATGATAAAAAAAAATCTTATCCATACCCAGAGAAGAAACTAATTGTGTCTAAATATAAATTGAAGCATTCTCTCCCTCTCTCTCCCTTCCTCTCTCTGTCTCTGTCTCTGTCTGTCTATTTCTCTCTCTGTGTATGTATGTCTCTCTCTTTCTGTGTCTCTCTGTCTTTATCTCTGATATTTTATTTTTCTTGAGTTTTTTGTTTTGTTTTGTTTTTAGGATGGGAGATCTATATTTTCTTTTACAACTTGATTTATGTAAATGTTTTGCATAATTTCACATGTGGTTTCTTAATGGGGTCTGAAGGTGGAGATAAGGGAAAGAATCTGGAATTCAAAAGTTTTAAAAAATATGTAAGAAAATGTTTTAAATATAAATGGGGAAAATATTAAATAAAATTATTTCAAAAGAAGTTTTTATTCCAGATAATGATGGTGTTTGAGACTCTGATGGTAAAATTCTAATTCCTCATATTATTTCATCAGTAAAAGAAGTTTATGGTGAGGAAATTCTCTCTACCAATTTAGGTCAATATCTTCTCTGCAATTCATAGGCTAAATAAGTTGCCAAGAGCACTAGAAATTAAATGGGCACTTCCTTTGTATCACATAGTCAGTGTATGTGGTCAGAAGTTTGAATCTAAGACTTGAATACATGTCTTCCTGATTTTCAGACAAGTTCTTCATAGCAGGTTTTCTTAATTTTTTTTTACTTAGAACCTCTTTTCATTTTAGTAATGTTTTCATGACCCCAGGCATATAGTTATATAAAATATGTATATAAATTAAAATTTACTGATAATAAGTTATAATTTTTGACCCCCATATTCAGTACAAGATTCTATATAAGGTCACAAACCACATTTTAAAAAGTTGGGTTCTTGCCAATACTCTACAATGCCATTGATATAATCATAAGTTAGTATGATTGAAAGGAGATGTTGCCTTGTGATGGTGGGAGAGGAAGAATGTGAAAATGGTAATAGGTCCTACATGGATGATTGTTCTTTCTGGTCTTCAGTGGAAAAGGCATAGGAAAGCAAAACATTTTAGAAGATCAATTGTTTTGTATGATGTAGCGTTTTGGGTGCAGTGTACAATAATAGTGAGCATCAGCATCCTTGCTTCACACCATGATCTTACTGGGGAGACTTTTAGCTTGTCCCCATTAAGTTCCATTTAGTCCTTTTTAGTGTTAGTGTTTTTGTTTTTATTTTTGCGTAGGAGTGAGTGAGTGTCGTATTTTGTCAAAAGCTTTCCTGTATCTATTGTGATAATTACATGATTTTTGTTGTTATTGATGTTATTTTACTAATAGTTTTGCTAATATCAAATCACCCCTTTATCCAATGTATAAATCCCACTAAGTCACAGTGTATAATATTTGCTGTAATATACTTGCTAGTATTTCATTTAAAAAGTTTTCCATCACTATTCATTAAGGAAATTGGTCTATAGTTTTCCTTCTCTGTTTTTGCTCTTCCTGATTTAGGTGTGAGCACCATATTTATTTTGTAAAAGCAATTTGATAATATTACTTTGCCTATTTTTCCAGATAGTTTATATCATATTTGAATCAATTTTTAAAGAGTTTAGTAGAATTCCAATGTGAATCTATCTGGTTTTGATTTTTTTTTCCCTTAGGAAGTTTTACTTCCTAAGTAAGCAATTACTATTCTATTATAGGGTTACTTAGGTATGCTATTTTCTCTTCTGTTAATCTGAGCAACTTATATTTTTGTAAATGCTTATCCATTTCATTTAGATTGTCATAGTTTTTGTCAAACAAATTGTGAAAATAGGTCTTAATAACAGATCTAATTTCATACTCATTGGTAGTAAACTTACACTTTTCATTTTTGTTGCTGGTAATTTGATTTTCTTCTTTTTTAAAAAAATTCAAATTTGGCAATAGTTTATCCATTATATTTTTAACATATAACCACCTCCTACTTTTTATTAGTTCAATTTTTTTCCTTTCAGTTTTATTAATCTCTCCTTTGATTTTTCAGGATCATACAAAATGGACAATTTAATTTTTAATTAAAGATTTTTGTTTTTTTTTAGTTTAATGCTCAAATCATTGATTGGATTTTTCTCTATTTCACTGGTGTAAGAATTTAGAGAGATACATTTTCGCTTAAGTACCACTTTGGCTCCATTCCATTAATTTTTATATGTTGTCTCATTATTGTCATTTTTCTTTAGTGAAATAATTGCTTGTTTCTATGATTTGTTCTCTTATCCATTCATTCTTCAAAATTAGATTATTTAATTTCCAATGGATTTTAAATCTATGTTTCTATTCCTTTGTTGAATGTAATTTTATAACATGATCTGAAAAAGATGAATTTAAGATTTCTGTCTTTCTACATTTGATTGTGAGGATTTTATGGCTTAATACATGGTCAATTTTTGTAAAGGTTTCATATGCTGCTTTCAATTCTCATTCAGTTTTCTCCAGAGATCTATTATGTATAATAATTTTCTAAAATTCTATTCATCATTTAATACATGCATATATACATCTACATATATAATACATATACACAGATATATAATGCATGTATATATCACATTTATCCAGATTTTGTAGGGAAAAGTTGAGGCTCCTCACTAGTATAATTTTATTGTCTATTTCTTTCTGTAATTTATTTGAGTTTTCCTTTAAGTATCTGGATCCTCTGCCATTTGGTGCATAGATATTTAGTATTGATATTACTTTATTGTTATGGTAACTTTTATCAAGACATAATTTTCCTGATTATCTTTTAAAATTATATATATTTTTGTTTTTTCTTTGCCTGAAATTATGATTACTTTCCTTGCTTGCTTTTTTTTTTACTTCAGCTGAAGCATAATAAATTCTGCTCCAGCTTCTTATTTTCATCCTGTGTATGTCTTTCTTTTTTAGATATATTTCTCATTAACAACATATTATTGTATTTTGGTTTCTAATCCATTCTGCTTTCTGTTTCTATTTTATAGATAAGCTTATCCTATTTACATTCACATTTATGATTACTGTTTATTTCTTTTCATTCAATTTTTCTTGTTTATTTTTTTTCTCTTTTTCATCTGCCCCTTCTCAAAGTCTATTTTGCTTCTCTCCATTTCCTCTCTTACTATGCTCTCCCTTCTATCACACCTCCTTTTTTTTTTTTAAAGCCTTTCTATTCCTACTTCCCTATTGGGTAAAATAGATATATGCAATTGAGTGCATATATCATTTCTTCTTTGAACCAATTCCAATAACAATGAAATTCAAGTGTGGCCCATCTTCCTTTCCATTTTTCTTTCCCCTTCAAAAACTCTCTTCTTTTGGTGTCTCTTTTATGTGATATATTTTTCCTTATTCTTTTTCTCCCTTATCACTTCTCCCAGTGGCATTGCTCTTTTGTTGCTAATATTAAAGTCATATCTGACTCTTTGTGATCCTATTTTGGAATTTTCTTGGCAAAGATATTGAAGGTGTTTGTCATTTTCTTCTCCAGCTCATTTTATAGGTGAGGAACTTGAGGCAAACAGATTTAAGTTACTTGACCAAGGCCACCTATTTAATAAGGGAATGAAACTAGATTTGATCTCAGGAAAATGAGTCTTCCTGAAGTCAAACTCAGCATTCTATCCAGTGTGCTAGCCACAAGCAGCTAATATTTTCCCCAGTTGTTTAGATCTGATTTTATTTGTGTAAAAAATGTTTTATAATTATGTTTATATAGTTCCTGGTTTTGATTACCATGAAGACTCCCAAGCATTTTGTATTGCTACAGTTACTTTAAATGGAATTTTGCTTTCTATCTCTTACTACTGGGCTTTGTTGGTAATATATAGAAATGCTGATTCTATGTATAGATTATGTGACTTTATTTTATATCCTACAATATTGTAAATTATTTCAAATAGTATTTCACTTGATTCTCTAGGATTCTCCAAGTGTAATATTTTATCATCTGCAAGGAGTGATAGTTTTGTTTTCTCCTTTAATTTATCTTTTTTTTCTTTTTCCTAAATCTAGTATTTCCAGTAAAGTATTGAATAATAGTGATGATATTGGGCATCCTCCCTTTACTCCAGTCTTACTGACTGGGTAGGCTTCTAGCTTATCCTCACTACATAGAATGCTTGCTGATAGTTTTAGATATATACCACTTTAAAAAAGTAATTGAATTTCTCCTTTAGAAATTTGGAAACCATACCATTTAGTAAATATATGCTACATATTGAGATGTAGTTTATTTCCTTGTCTCTTTTAATTAGGTCAATTTTTTGCTTTTTATTTATCTGAGATCATTATTGCTACCTCTGCTTTTATTTATTTACAGCTGAAGTATAATATATTCTGCTCCAGAATTTTACCTTTACTCTTTCTGTGTCTATATGCTTCAAATGTGTTTTTTATAAACAATGTTTTATAGGATTCAGTTTTATAATCCACTTTGGTAACCTGCTTCCATTTTATGGGAAAGTTCATTACATTCACATTCATAGTTATTATTACTGTGTATTTCCCTCCATCCTATCCCCCCCATTTATACTTTTCTCTATCTCTCCCTTTCTCCTTTCCTCCTCTCTCCCTCCCCCTCTCCTCCACTCTCTCCTCCCTCCCTCCCTCCCTCCCTCCCTCTTTTTCTCCTTCTCTTCCCCCTCCCTTTCCCCCTCTATTTCATTCTCTCTCTCTCTCTCTCTCTCTCTCTCTCTCTCTCTCTCTCTCTCTCTCTCTCTCTCTCCTCTCTCTCTCTTTCTCTCTCTCTCTTTCTCTCTGACTCTCTCTCTCTCTCTTTGTCTTCCTCTCTCTCACCCCATCCCTCTTATCATTTTTTTGTTCTGCTTCCCTCCTACTTCTCTGTAAGGTGAAATAGATTTCTATATCCAAGGAATGTATGTGTTATTCCCTCTTTGAACCAAATCTGATGAGAGTAAAGGTCAAACAATATTCCCTCCAATTCTCCTTTCTCTCTATTGTAATGTAATTGTAATTGCTCTTATTTTTATAAATTTGACTCAGTTCTCTATAGTTTGAGAAATGAAGCTACCATCAGAAAAACTTGTTTCAAAATTTTTTTCAGTTACTATTGCTAACTATATTTTCCTCCATCTAATTTTTCTGACCCCATTTATTCTATTCTCTCTTCTTTCACCCTGTAACTCCTCAAAAGTATATTACTTCTGACTACTTGCTCTCCCAATTTGTCCTCCCTTTTATTAGCCCTTCCATTTTATCCCTTTATCCTCCTATTTTCTTTTAGGATAAGATAGATTTCTATACTCAAATGAGTGTCATTATTATTTCTTCTTTGAGCAAATTCTGATTAATTCCTTCTCACCTCTCCCATCTTACCCTCCACTGCAAAAGCTTTTTCTTTCCTTGTTTATGTGAGAGGCATTTTACTTCATTCTACCATTCCCTTCACCTTTCTCCCAGTACATTCCTCTCTCACTCTTTAATTTTATCTTTTAAATACCATCCCTTCATATTCAACTCACATTTGTGCCCTCTATATATACTTCTAATTGCCTTAATAATGAGAAAGTTCTTATGTGTTAGAATTTTCATTTTCCCATTTGGAAATGTTGATTTTATTAAGTCTTATTATTTTCTTTTCCTGTTTATATTTTTATGCTTCTATTGAGTCTTGTATTTGGAAGTCATATTTTCAATTTGGCTCTGGGCTTTTTATCAGGAATGCTTGAAAGATCTCTATTCCATTAAATAATCTTTTTTTTTTTTCTGAAGGATTATACTCAATTTTTCTGGGTAGTTGAGTTTGATTGTGATCCTAGCTCCTTTGTCCTCTGGCTGCTCATATTCCAACCCCTCTGATCCTTCAGTATAGAAAATATTACATACATATGTATACATATACATATATATAGCAAATATACCAAATTATATATACATACATGTATGTGTGTATGTATACATGTATATGTATATGTGTGTATGTATACATGCATATATATATATATATATATATATATAATATCAAAAATACCAAAAGAGATTTAACAAAAAGTTACGGATGCCTCAATTTTTTGTTAAATCTCTTTTCATATCCATTCCTGGTAGTGGTATTGTTAGGCCAAATGATATGCATGAATTTATAGTTCTTTGGGCATAGATCATATCTTTTGATCATTTATCAATTGGGGCATAGCTCTTATTTTTTTAAATATAAATTTGACTCAGCTCCCTCTATTTGAGAAATGAAGCATAATCAGAGAAACTTACTTTAAAAATCATTTTGCAATTGCTATTGATAACTATATTTACCACCAATGTATTTTTTCTCTCTCCTTTCATTCTGTTCCTCCTCAAAAGTGTTTTGCCCATCAGCTAGCATCATATGTAATGGTGATAACCTGGAACCATTCCCAATAAGATTAGGGGTGAAACAAGGTTGCCCACTATCACCATTACTGTTCAATATTGTATTAGAAATGCTAGCCTTGGCAATAAGACAAGAAAAAGAGATTAAAGGAATTAGAGTAGGTCATGAGGAAACCAAATTATCACTCTTTGCAGATGATATGATGGTCTACTTAGAGAACCCTAGAGAATCAACTAAAAAAACTATTAGAATTAACCCACAACTTTAGCAAAGTTGCAGGATACAAAATAAATCCACATAAATCATCAGCATTTTTATACATCACCAACAAAATGCAACAGCAAGAGATACAAAGAGAAGTTCCATTCAAAATAACTATCGATAGTATAAAATATTTGGGAATATATCTGCCAAGGGAAAGTCAGGATCTATATGAGCAAAACTACAAAACACTCTCCACACAAATAAAGTCAGATCTAAACAATTGGAAAAACATCAAGTGCTCCTGGGTAGGTCGAGCGAATATAATAAAGATGGCAATACTACCTAAACTAATCTATCTATTTAGTGCTATACCAATCAAACTCCCAAGAGATTATTTAACTGACCTAGAAAAAATAACAACAAAATTCATCTGGAAAAACAAAAGGTCAAGAATTTCAAGGGAATTAATGAAAAAAAAATGCAAATGAGGGTGGCCTAGCTGCACCAGATCTAAAACTATATTATAAAGCAGTGGCCACCAAAACCATTTGGTACTGGATAAGAAATAGAGTAGTGGATCA
>JAJPUD010012004.1:1335-12702 GCA_023553655.1 Myrmecobius fasciatus
TAGAAAAACTGAGGTGAATTTATAGGAATTAGTGTAGACAAAATGAAATCCTTGGGAGTCTGCCTGCCAAGACAAGCCAAACAAGTATATGAACACAATTACAAAACACTTCTCACACAAATAAAATCATATCTAAACAATTGGAAAATGTTAGTTACTCATGGCTGGGCCAAGCTAATAATAAAAATGACAATTCTGCCTAAATTGATCTACTTGTTCTATACCATACCAATCAAAGTGCCAAAACATTATTTTATAGAACTAGAAAGATAATAACAAAATTCATCTGGAAGAAAAAGAGGTCAAGAAAATGAAGGAAATTAATGAAAAATACAAAGGATAATAGCTTAGCAGTACCAGATCTAAAACTAAATTATAAAGCAGCAGTTATCTTTGGTACTGGCTAAGAAATAGAGTGTTGGGTCAGTGGAATAGATTAGATAAACATGACATAATAATCAAGGCCTATAGCAATTTAGTATTTGATAAATCCCCAAACTCAAGCTTCTGGAATAAGAACTGTCTATTTGGTAAAATTTTCTAGGAAAAATAATGTCAGAAAATCAGTGTAGACCTATACCTCACTCTGCATACCAAAATAAGGTCAAAATGGATAAATGATTTGGGTATAAAGGATGATACCATAAGCAAATTAGGAGGACAAGGGATAATTTACCCTTTGGATCTTTGGAGAAGGGAGAAATTTATGACCAAAGAAGAGCTAGAGAAAATTATGAAAGGCAAAATGGACAACTTAAATTACATTAAATTTAAAAGTTTTTGCACAAACAAAACCAACAGAAACAAGATTAAAAGGAAAGTACAAAGCTGGGAAAAAATCTTTACAGACTATCTGATAAAAGTCTCATTTCTAAAATATATAAAAAATGTCAAATTTATAAGAATACAAGTCATTCCCCAAATGATAATTGGTCAAAGGATATGAATAGACAATTTTCAGATAATGAAATTAGAGCCATTTAGTAATTATATGAAAAAAGTTCTAATTCACTATTGATTAGAGAAATACAAATTAAAACAATTCTGAGGTACTATGTCATACCTCTCAGGCTGGCTAAAATGACAGGAAAAATAATGATAAATGTTGTAGGGGATATGGGAAAACTAGAGCATTAATATATTGTTGGTGGAGTTGTGAAATGATCCAAGCATTCTGGAGAGCTATCTAGAACTATTATCAAAGGCTATCAAACTGTATATACTCTTTGACCCAGCAGTACCATTAATGGCTCTTCTCCCAAGGAAATCATGAAGGAGGGAAAATGACTCACTAAGCAAAAATGTTTGTAGCAGCTCTTTTTGTGTTACCAAAGAATTGGAAAAATAATGGATGCCCATTATTTGGAGAATGGCTGAACAAGCTATGATACCTGAAGGTAATGGAATATTATTGTTCTATAAAAATGGTGAACAAGCTAATTATAGAAAGGCCTAGAAAGATTTACATGAACTGATACTGAACCAAACAAGCAGATCCAGGAATATATTGCACACAATAACAGGAAGAATGTGTGATGATCAACTATAAAAGGCTTAGTTCTTAGTGCTTCAGTGATCCAAAGCAATTCCATTAAATTGCTTTAAATTGCATTAAATTGCTTTTTTTGTTGGACAGAAAATGCCATCTGCATCCAGAAAAATATATAAGGAGACTAAATGTAAATCAACACATGCTTTGTTCACTTTTTTTCTAGGTTTTTTTTATCTCTCCTAAGGTTTTTCCCTTTTGTTCTGATTTTCCTCTCCCAATGTGATTCATAAAGCAATGTGTATTGAAAATAAACATACTCACTTCAATAAAAAAACAAAAAGAAAAAAAAATCTTGTAAAAATGAATGCTAAAAATTGTCTTTAAAAGGCCACAGTATCCCAGGATGGTCTCCAATCATCCTGATCTCTATCTTGTCACTGGACACTCTTGATACTGGTTCTAGAGGAAAAACTGAGGCTGATAACTTTGCACAGCCCTCTCTTAATTAAATTAAATTCACTTGCATGTCATGGCATCAGCTCCTTGATGCTATGGTCCCCTTTCTGAATAGAGAACAAATGACAATCTCTGTGACTAGTAATTGGGGCTCTTCCTCTAGGGGCCCAACTGGAACTGGTCAACTGTATAACAACCCTTTTTTTTCTTTTTTTTTCCTTTCCTTTCTCTCTGTCCATCTTAGACTAGAGATATCTTGTAAGACTTAATGGTATCAGGCACAGCATAAGTTTAGCTCAACCTTCAGAGACTGAGGTCTTGAAATGAGAGTAGAGAAAAACAGGAACTCCAAATCTCCCCAAATCATTAGTCACTAAAAATAATTTCTTTCAGGATCATGAAGATTAAAATACAACTTAATAACAACAAATTAGTCAAGGGAATTGAATTTCTAGGATTTCCTTATACCAATGAAATCTTAGATATATACTAAAAGAAAAAATCAAAAACTCATCATATGTGTTTCTGTATGTGTGTGTCTGTCCTGAAAAAAATTTTTTTTAAAGTTTCACATTATCATAGATGAAGTTCACTTTTAATGAAATAAATACTTTCTACTATTTGTTCTAAAATACTAGGCTAAATATCTGTCTTAATAAGTGTGCAACAGTGTGCATGATTTCCCCGAAAAAAAAAAACCCAACTCAACTCTCAAAAAAAATATAAAAAATAAAAGGGCATTGTTTCCTGTTTTTTTTTTTTTCTGAGAGAGGGACCAGAGCATTTTTATCATAAGTGTCAGACTTTGTTATGAGCCAGCTACCAATTCCACTGAAAGAGCCAATTTTTCATTCAACAATAGTCTGGCTTTAAAGCATGATAAGTTATGTGACAGAGGAGAAACAGGCATCTTCATGAATGCAGTAATTAACTGCAAAGGCCTGAGAGTCTAGAGCAGGTTCCAAAATTATAATTGGGATCCTTGACAGGATATGGGGGGATCTGAAGGGTTGATTGAACATAATCCATCAGATTTTCTAGTTACATAGTAGAAAAAGCTGCATTTGGAGTCTAAGTTCAAATCAGACATTATCTGTGTGGCCCTAGGCAAGGCATTTGACCTCTTTACACCTCATTGGAATAATAATACTTCTCAGCTTAGGGCTCCTGTGAGGATCATGTGAGATAACATACAGGACTGTGCCAAATGTCTTTTTTGTTGTTATTAAAGCTTTTTATTTGCTAAACATATGCATGGGTAATTTTTCAATATGGACCCTTGCAAACCCTTCTGTTACAAATTTTCCCTCCTTCTCCCTACCCTCTCCCCTAGATGGCAGGTAGTCTAATACATGTTAATTATGTTAAAATATATGATAAATTGAATATGTGTGCATAGTAATAAAGTTATCTTGCTATACAAGAAAAATCGGATCTACAGGAAAAAAACCTGAGAAAGAAAACAAAAAGCAAGCAAACATCAACAGAAAGCATGGGAGAGGTGGAGCCAAGATGGCGGAGTGAAACATGACTCTCTGCGTCCTCCTCCAATCTTCTCTCAAATCAACAATAAAATAAGCCTCTGAACTGATCTTCAAGTCAACGAATCCAGAAATATTTGGATACTGCTTCCAGTTACCTCTGAATAACTTTATATCAGGTCTGTTTAACTCGGACGGAGGGATAAACAGTGGACTTGGTACAGGCCCGAAGTGAGGGTGGGACTCAGCTCCGCATGGCAGAAACTCCAAACTCCAAACTCCAAACACCTGGAGTTTATCTGAGGCACTCAGGACACTTTCCCTGATTGGGGGTAGATGTTCTGGCAGACTTGCCTTGTTTAAGGAATAATTTGGACTTAGTCCTAGCCTCCTGCCCAGCACCTTAAGTTAATTCGCCAGATTGCCCCATGGCAAATTACCACAGCTGCCACTTTACTAACCTTAAAAAGACACTGTCTAAAAAAATGAAGAAGCAAAAGAGAGCTCTCACCATAGACAGCTTTTATCGAGAGAAAGAAGGGCAGACCCCAGATCCTGAGGTTCATTCAGACAAAACTCCAGAGGAAGTCAGCAAGGACTATTACTGGTCCCCTTTTCAAAAGGTCTTTCTGGAAGATTGCATAAAGAATCTCAAAAGAGAGCTGGAGGATAAATTGGAAAATAAACTGAAATCAGTGCAATAAGGATATGATGCCCCGCAAAAGAGATATGAAAAATACACCAATTTATTGAAAAATAAAATTAGTGAAGTGGAAAAAGAGTGCAATGAACAAAAAATTCAATTGTCCAGTTACAAAAGGAGCTAAAAAAGGTAACTGAATAAAACAACACTTTAAAAAAAATAAGAATTGAACAGAAAGCATGAAAATGCTATGTTGTGGTCCACCTTCAGATCCCATAGGCCTCTCCCTGGGTGTATATGTCTTTCTTCATCACTGAACAACTGGAACTGGTTTGAAACATCTCATTGTTGAAGGGAACCATGTCCATCAGAATTCATCATCATATAGTCTTGTTGTTGCCATGTATAATAATCTCCTGGTTTGCTCATTTCACTTAGCATCATTTCATGCAAGTATTGCCAGGCCTCTCTGAAATCATCCTGCTGGTTGTTTCTTACAGAACAATAATATTCCATAACATTCATATACCATAGTTTATTCAACATTCTCCAATTGATGGGCATCCATTTAGTTTCCAGTTTCTAGCCACTCCAAAAAGGGCTGCCACAAACATTTTTGCACATGTGGGTCCCTTTTTTTCCTTTAAGATCTCTTTGAGATATAGGCTCAGTAGAAACACTCCTGGATCAAAGGATATTGTGACAAATGTCTTGATATAAGTTCTTTACAAACCTTAAAGTGATAAATAAAAGCTAGACATTATTATTTAGAGCTATAAAAGATAATCTAATATAACTCTAGCTCTTTACAGATAATGAAATTCAGACCTGGAGAGAAAAAGTGAATTGAATTTTTTGTTCACATAACAAAAATTTAAACCTTTTTGAATCACAGAAGAAACTGAAAAATTCATTGATAGTTATAGATTAAACTTGGGTGCATTTTAAAGGTTAATCACTTTTTTATTAAAGCTTTTTATTTTCAAAACATATGCATTGATAATTTTCAACATTCACCTTTGCAAAACATGTTCCAAATTTTACCTCCCTTCCCCCATCCTCCCTCTCCCTCCTCTAGAAGGCATATAATCCAATATATGTTAAACATGTGCAGTCCTAGACATATTTCTACAAATATCATGTCGCACAAGAAAAATCAGATCAAAAAGGTAACAATGAGAAAGAAAACAAAATGCAAGCAAACAGCAACAAAAACAGTGGAAATACTATGTTTTGATCCGCACTCAGCTCCTTCAGTGTTCTCTCTGGTTGCAGATGATGATCTTTATCACAATTCCATTGGAACCTGTTGAAGAGAGTCACATCCATCAGAATTGATCATAATATAATGTTGCATTTGCAAGATCTTTTGATTCTGCTCATTTCACTTAGCATCAGTTTATGTAACTCTCCCTAGGCCTTTCTGAAATCATCCTGCTGATCATGTTTATAAAACAATAATATTAATGCAATTCTTAATGTACGAATGGGAAAAGTTGTAGAAAGAGATAAGAGAAGCAAAACTTTTGAAAATTGAGAAGTGGAAATACAATTCTGTGTCAAGTCATGAAAGAAAATATATGAGATTGGAGGGAAGCAGCAAATGTGAGCATATTCTTAGGTCAAACTTAACTGTACTACACTGTGCTCCAATTCCTTCCCTATTTGAGCTCCACACTGAGTCCTGGAGGAAAATAATTTGAAAGGCATTTTTGTCTTTGGGTTGGGGAGGGAGGAGGGATTGCTTGATATAACTTAGGCAAAAATCTTTCACAATGCATAGGAAGATTGCAGTTTGCATTTAATTCTATATCAGAAGTAGTTGATTTCCTTCCTAAAATGAACAAAAAAGAATGATTTGTATTCAGGAGTGGAAGATTTTCCCTTTCAACCTCTTCTTATTGCCACAACTTCCTTGCTAAGTCTGGAGATGTTTGTAAACTTTAGCATACCTACCAGTCTATCCTATATCTATTGTGAGCACCAAATAATGCCAGTAGATTTTCAAGAGGGAGTTCTCCTTGAAAATGGAAAAAGTCTTTCAGTAATACACAATGGAAGTAGGTATAATTTCCCTTGCTTATATATAATGCACATATCTATCTAATATCTGCATTATTTAGTTGGAAGATCAGTTACTATGGCTTAACATTACAGTAATGTTAACAAACTCCCCTTCACTTAAATTCAAGTTGTGAAATAAACAATTATCTAATTATAGCTTAATAAGCCACTTTTCAAGTGTAGAAAACTATGGTTTTTAATTCTTAATTAAAATATGGTTTTAATTTTTAAAAAGACCAAGAAATCCTTTTTAGTCCTGTCCTACATTTTGTGAACCCATTTGGGGTTTTCTTGGCAAAGAAGTAGTTTGCAATTTCCTTCTCCAGATCATTTTGTAGGTGAGGAATCTGGACTAACAGTCTTAAGTGACTTGCCCAGAGTGACACAGCTAGTAAGTGGGTCACACAGCTAGTAAGTGGTTGAACCCAGATTTGAACTCAGGAACATGAGTCTTCCAGGCCCAACAGTCTATTTGCTATGACACCTACCTGCCTTTTTAAAAAATTCTACACTGTGATAAAAATTAATTTTATTCCATGTTTTTGACTAGTGTTCAATATTCAAAGTTTCATCTTTCATTTAAAGATTTTCATCTTACCAAGAATCAGCTTGTCATCTTTTCAGCAGTTTTTAGTGCTTCTGTAGCTTTTTGTAGATCTCTACTAAAAGAAGATCAAGCCCCTAAGTTTATACTGTGTTCCTACTGACACAAATTTTCTCCATTTCAAATTCTTTTTATCTAGTTAGACTTGTGGAAGGAAGCCTGGCTCTCCCTAAAAGTCAAGTGTGAATGAGCTTCTTAAACTCATCTTTAAAGATTCAGTCATATTAGTCAACTTACCATTCCTCACCTCTGCTTTCCCATTTCCCACTTTCATGATTTTTTACACAAGCTGATTCTCATTCTTAGAACACTCTTCTTGTTCACCTGTCCTAGCTTTCCTTGAGAGCCTGAAGGAATATCTTCTTTAGGAGGCTTTTCCTGATCCCTGCCATGTATAAGTATACCATCATGTCATCTGCAAAGAGTGATAATTTGGTTTCTTCATTACCTACTCTAATTCCTTTAATCTCTTTTTCTTCTCTTATTACTAAAGCTAACATTTCTAATACAATATTAAATAGTAATGGTGACAGTGGGCAGCCTTGTTTCACTCCTGATCTTATTGGGAATGGTTTTAGTTTGTCTCCATCACATATAGATCTTTGGAGGAAATTAAATAAGGTAATAAGGGGAAATTTTATATCTCTAGATACTTTTGCATAAAACAGAGAAAGAGAAAATACATGAATTAGGCTTGCAACTAAAAAAGCTAGAAAAAAGAACAAATAAAAACTCCCAATCAAATACCAAATTTGAAATCCTAAAAATAAAAGGAGAGATTAACAAAATTGAAAGTAAAAAAAAAAACTATTGAATTAATAAATAAAACTAAAAGTTGGTTTTGTGAAAAAACCACCAAGATAGATAAACCTCTAGTAATTTGATTAGAAAAAGGAAAGAGGAAAATCAAATTGTTAGTCTCAAAAATGAAAAGGGAAAACTTTCCACCAAAGAAGAGAAAATAATTAGGAGTTATTTTGCCCAACTTTATTCCAATAAATTTGATAACCTAAGTGAAATGGAGTAATACCTACAAAAATATAGATTTCGCAGATTAACAGAAGAGGAAATAAATGTCTTAAATAGTCCCATTTTAGAAAAAGAAATTGAACAAGTCATTAATCAACTCCCTAAGAAAAAATCCCCAGGACCAGATGGATTTACATATGAATTCTACCAAACATTTAAAGAGTAATTAATTCCAATATTATATAAACTATTTGAAAAAATGGGGAATGAAGGACTCCTACCAAATTCCTTTTATGACACAGACATGGTACTGATACCTAAACCAGGTAGAAAAAAAAACAAAGAAAGAAAATTATAGCCCAATCCCCCTAATAAATATTGATGCAAAAATCTTAAATAAAATATTAGCAAAGAGATTACAGAAAATCATCCCAGAATAAATACACCATGACTAAGTAGGATTTATACCAGGAATGCAGGGATGATTCAATATTAGGAAAACTATTAGCATAATTGACTATATCAATAAGCAATTAAAAAAAACCTATGATTATCTCAATAGATTCAGAAAAAGCATTTGATAAAATCTAATATCCATTTCCATTAAAAACACAAGAGAATATAGGAATAAATGGGCTTTTCCTTAAAATGGTCAGTAGCATCTATTTAAAATCATCAGCTAACATCATATGTAATGGTAATAAACTGGAGCCATTCCCAATAAGATCAGGGGTGAAACAAGGTTGCCCACTATCACCATTACTATTTAATATTGTATTAGAAATGCTAGCTTTGGCAATAAGACAATAAAAAGAGATTAAAGGAATTAGAGTAAGTAATAAGGAAACCAAATTATCACTCCTTGCAAATGATATAATGGTATACTTAAAGAACCCTAGAAAATCAACTAAAAAATTATGAGAATTAATCCACAACTTTAGCAAAGTTGCAGGATACAGAATAAATCCACATAAATCATCAGTATTTTTATACATCACCAACAAAATCCAACAGCAAGAGATACAAAGAGAAATTCCATTTAAAACAATTGCCGATAGTATAAAATATTTGGGAACATATCTACCAAGGGAAAGTCAGGGTCTATATGAGCAAAACTACAAAACACTCTCCACACAAATAAATTGAGATCTAAACAATTGGAAAAATATCAAGTGCTCTTGGGTAGGTTGAGCAAATATAATAAAGATGGCAATACTACCTAAACTAATCTATTTATTTAGTGCTATACCAATCAAACTCCCAAGGAATTATTTTACTGACCTAGAAAAAATAACAACAAAATTCATCTGGAAAAGCAAAAAGTCAAGAATTTCAAGGGAATTAATGAAAAAAAAAGCAAATGAGGGTGGCCTTGCTATACCAGATCTAAAACTACATTATAAAGCAGCAGTCATCAGAACCATTTGGTACTGGCTAAGAAACAGAGTAGTTGATCAGTGGAATAGGTTAGATTCACAGAACAAAATAGTCAATGACTACAGTAATCTACCGTTTGAAAAACCCAAAGACCCCAGCTTTGGGAATAAAAACTTACTACGTGACAAAAACTGCTAGTGAAAATTGGAAACTAGTATAAAAGAAACTAGGCATTGATCCACACTTAACATCATATACCAAGATAGGGTCAAAATGGATTCATGATATAGACTTAAAGAATGATATTATAAATGAATTAGAAGAAAGTAGGATAGTTTATCTCTCAGATCTGTGGAGGACGAAGGAATTTGTGACCAAAGAAGAACTAGAGATCATCATTAATCACAAAATAAGTGATTTTGACTATATCAAGTTAAAGTTTTTATACAAACAAAACAAATGCAGTCAAGATTAGAAGGGAAGCAATAAATGAGGAAAATATTTTTACATTCAAAGGCTCTGATAAAGGCCTCATTTCTAAAATATATAGAGAATTGACTTAAATATATAAGAATTCAAGGCATTTTCCAATTGATAAATGGTCAAAAGATATAGACAGACAATTTTCAGATGAAGAAATTGAAACTATTTCTAGTCATATGAAAAGGTGCTGCAAATCATTATTGATCAGAGAAATGCAAATTAAGACAACTCTGGGATACCACTACACACCTGTCAGATTGGCTAAGATGACAGGAAAAGATCATAACCAATGTTGGAGGGGACATGAGAGAACTGGGACACTGATACATTGTTGGTAGAATTGTGAATGGATCCAACCATTCTGGAGAGCAATCTGGAACTGTGCTCAAAAAGTTATCAGACTGTGCATACCCTTTGACCCAACAGTGTTTCTACTGAGCCTATATCCCAAAAAAGATCTTAAAGGAGGAAAAGGGACCTACATGTGCAAAAATGTTTGTGGCAGCCCTTTTTGTAGTGGCAAGAAACTGGAAACTGAATGGATGCCCATCAATTAGAGAATGTATGAATAAATTATATTATATGAATGTCGTGGAATATTATTGTTCTGTAAGAAAAAAACAGCAAGATGATTTCAGAGAGGCCTGGAAAGACTTACATGAACTGATGCTAAGTGAAATGAGCAGAACCAGGAGATCATTATACACAACAACACAACTATACAATGATCCATTCTGATGGACATGGTTCTCTTCAACAATGAGGTGATTCAAACCAGTTCATATTGTTCAGAGATGAAGATAGTCATATACATCCAAAGAAAGGCCTATGGGAACTGTGTGTGGACTACAACACAGCATTTTAACACTTTCTGTGACTATTTGCTTGCATTTTGTTTTCCTTCTTAGGTTTTTTTTCTCTTTCTAGATCTGATTTTTCTAGGGCAATAAGATAACTGTATAGATATGCATACATATATTGGATTTGTCATATAATATAACATATTTAACTTGTATTAGACTACCTGTCATCTGGAGGGGGAAGGAGAGGAAAAATTTGGAACAAAATATTTTTGCAAAGGTCAATGTAGAAAAATCACTCATATGTTCTGTAAAAAAAAAAACCTTTAATTTAAAAAAAAGAATATAAAATGTTTTCCCACTTTAAGGAAATTATAACATCTTCAGACAATTTGGAGGTATATAAGTTCTAATTTACTAAAATTTTCTTTGACAGCTTCCATCTCCATAAGAAAGCTGAAGATTACAAGTCCCTTGAAGCCAGAGACCACATATTTTTTTTCTTAGTATTTCCCAGTGCAAAGTCTGGCACATAGTTAGCCTTTAAAATATATCTATTGAATTGATTAAAAAATAGTCATCCAGAAGTGATGTGACAAAGTACTAAGAAGCTGAAACTTAAATAATAATAATCTTAGAAAGCTTTTATTCTAATATTATCAGCTTTTTCATTAAATTTCTTAATCAGAAATTTTCATTACCAAACTGCTATCACTTATACAGATAATATTATGCTAGGCAATGGGAAAGATATGACAGTAAGATACATATACATGCTATGCAAACTTAAGTGAAAAAAACCCATAGAAATTATTTTACTAAAAACACTCTCCCTTTGATATTTGGGCTTTTAATTATAGAAGAAATAAAATTTATTTTACATTCCAGACACTTCAAAATTTCTTTAGCCAATGATACCTTAGAGTACTAGGGCTACTTTATCTGATAATATGACTCTTCCATATTACTCAAAGCTAGAAAATATTTTTTTTAAAAAA
>JAJPUD010012004.1:12802-30799 GCA_023553655.1 Myrmecobius fasciatus
AGGAAGGAAGGAAGGAAGGAAGGAAAGGAAGGAAGAAAGAAAGGAAGGAAGAAAGAAAGAAAGGAAGAAGGGAAGGAAGGAAGGAAGGAAGGAAGGAAGGAAGGAAGGAAGGAAGGAAGGAAGAAAGAAAGGAAGGAAAAGAAAGAAAGAAAGGAAGAAGGGAAGGAAGGAAGGAAGGAAGGAAGGAAGGAAGGAAGGAAGGAAGGAAGGAAGGAAGGAAGGAAGGAAGGAAGGAAGGAAAAGAAGAAAGGAAGGAAAGGAAGGAAGGAAAGGAAGGAAAGGAAGGAAGGAAAGGAAGGAAAAGAAGGAAGGAACAAAAGGAAGGAAGGAAAGGAAGGAAGGAAAGGAAGGAAGGAAGGAAGGAAAGGAAAGAAGGAAAGGAAGGAAGAAAGTGAAGGAAGGAAAGGAAGGAAAGAAAGGAAGGAGCTGAGGAAGGGAAAGAGGGAGGGAAAGAGAAGAGAGAAGGAAGGGGAAGAGAGAGGAAAAGAGGGAAGGAGGGAGGGAGGGAGAAAGGAAAAAAGGGAGGGAAGAAGGAAGGAGAAAGGAGGAGGGAGGGAAGAAGGACATGAGAAAGAAAGAAAGCAAAAAAGCAAGCAGGAAGTAAGGAAGAAAGAAAAGGAAGGAGGGAGGGAAGACTTTGTCCTTTTCCTATGCACTTTTATTTTTTCTCTCCACATTTATTCTCTCAATGGACACAGATTTAATCGATTTAGTTATCAACTATCTGTCCTTCTTGCTCCTCCTCATACATAATGTCCTGTTTCATAATTTTGCATTGATTGTAGGAAGGAGGGAGGGAGGAAGAAAATGAGGAAGTGAGAAAGAAAGAAAGGAAGGGAGGAAGTGAGGACTCTGTCTTTTTTTTTTTTTTTCCTGAGGCAATTGGGGTTAAGTGACTAGCCCGGGATCACACAGCTAGGAAGTGTTAAGTGACTGATACCAAATTTGAACTCAGGTCCTCCTGACTTCAGGGCTCATGCTCTATCCATTGCACCATCTAGCTGCCTTGACTCTGTCCTCTTCCTAAGCACTCCTATTTTTTTCTCTCCACATTCATTCTCTCAATGGACCCAGATTTAATGGATTTAGTTATGAAACATCTGTCCTTCTTGCTCCTCCTCATACATAATATCCTCTTTCCTGATTTTGCCCTTATTGTTCCTCCTTCTTTAGAATGTACTCTTTCCTTACCTCTGCATATTAGAATCTTTTAATCTGCTTAAGATCTCATGTGAAAGCTACTTTCTACATGACAGTTTTCCTGATGTTTAGCTACTAGGTATTCCCATAACTTATCCTGTATTTACTTTGTACATATTCTGGATAAATGTGTATATACTTCACACCTATCACCTTCCAGATGAATATAGGTTCTTTGTGGGTAGGGACTGTTTCATTTTTGTCTTTAATTAAACTGATACATAGAAACTAGCACTTGAAAAATATTTGTGGAACTGCAACATTTTGCAAAATAATAAAAGCAATTTAATGTTGAAGAATTACCCATACATATGTTTGGCAAATAAATAAATAAATAAAAGCAATAACTTTCATAGTATTGTTACAGAAAATAGAAACTTTAAATAGAAGTTTGCCCTTGCAAATATTTCTTCAGTAACAAATAAGGGCAATCACCTGAGAAGATACTCACAGAGAACCATCCTAGATTGTCAAACTTTCCTTCACAGAAATAAAAGATATAGGAATCAGCCATGTCAAAGTTGACAGTAGTGACAACTAATGTCACTGAGGGAGTAGGAGTAGTTCTGGGAGTATTAGAGTCTTGGTATGAGAGCTTGCCAAGTACTTTTTAGGACTGCTCATCAACTTTCAGTGTTCATTTGTTCCCCAATTCTCATTTGTGGTTCCAAGAAGCAATATAGCATGCACAATTGCCACATCCCAGTAAAACCATCTTGATATACAGGCTAAACCAGTGGAAGGTAACTGACATGATTCAACCCTGTTGGTGAATTGGGGGATGCCTACCCAAAGCATATAAAGATATCCCCCAGCAGATTGGACAGATAAGAACAATTTGTTCCAATGGCCATGAAAGCATCTGAAGCAGGCACTATGGAGCACTTCAGACAATGAAGATGCCAAGGTCATCCTCGGGTTATCCCAGTTATCTTAGTTTTTGTCTTGCTGCTGAATTTTGATGACACTGGAAGAAAAAAATGAGGCTGACAACTTTGCAAAACTATGCATTATTTAAATCCAATTTACACGTAAGTCAAGGCATCACCCCATGATATCACTGGGCCTCTTTGAAAAGGAAGGATGAATAATGCCACGGATATGAAGAACAACTTTGTAGGTAACCTTCATTCTTTAATTGTATGTAGAATTTAATTCACTTCTATCTGTATTTCTCTAAGTGATCAGGAGCTTCTGATGAGACAATTGTTGTTCTTTATCCTCTCAAAGAGGACCATGGCAACAAGGAGGTAATGCCATGACACAAAAATGAGTTAGATGGATTTAAGTAAAATTCTGTCTTATTATTTGCTTTCATTCCTTATTGAGAAAGGTTATAAATAATGTTATAATCATCGAAAATTACTTATGGAGGCCATGAGAGAGCTGAGTAGTATGATGAATACAATACTAAACTTGAAGGTAGGATGACCTGCCTCATTATTATAGCCTTATTAGCTGTATGATCAGATAAATTAGACAACTTCACTGCCTTAGCTTCCTCACCTGTAAAATGAAAACAATAATTACTGCTACCTTTATATATTGCTATGAGGATCAAATAAGATAATATTTATAAAGCCCTTTGTGAACTTTAAAGTGATTTATAAATATTATTATTATTATTTTCCTATCTTAACAGAATAGTGACATAATAAAGATGTTGCTGCTCCTACTTCAAAAATTAAATGGCACCTTGGATTTTCATAGTATTGTCACCATGATATAAGTGAAAAGGATAAATTAAGTTTTGGAGTCATTCTACCTTAGTCTGATATTTTGTCTCTGGGAAAGACTCAGTTTCCTTCAAATGTTGCTATTTTTATTGTACTACCAATGTCAGATAGTTGTGAGCAAAAAAATGTCTTTAATTTGAAAGTTCAGTGAAAATAGGAACTATTACTTTTATTAAGCTAACTATATCTATTTTTGATCTAAGAATGGTTTTTAGTATGAGCTAGCTACAGTAGATCAGTCCATGTATAACATTCTTATTAGCATCTTGAACATCAATCTTGTTAAGGTTTTCCCTTTTTTATTTTAACAGGTTTTTTTATATTACTAGACTGTCCAGTTGAAGATAGAAAATCAGAATATTCTCTTCAGGATGATTATGAATAAATGTGTATGCTTTCAATATAATCAGTCCATTATCCAATGAAAGTATAAAGGGTTCCTTTTAATTTATGAAGCATTTAAGTGTTAAACAGAACATTTCCCATATGCTCAAAGTCCTGTATCTGTAGGCTGTGGTTTGCTCTTATACTGTAGATCCTTCAACATAATTGCATGTAGCACTTTATTTATAGTAATGAAAAAGCACTTAAAATCCAATTACATAGTTGGAAGTTGCACATCTCTGGAACAGATGTAGAATAATTAAAAAGTAATGTGCCTTGTATCTATAGCAATAACTTGATGTTAGCATAATGACTTTCTTCATTGTACTCCAAATAGTATCTCTGGTATAATTGTGGGTAGGTGGGAATGGAGATGGTACATTAGTCTAATAGCCATTTTGTAGTAGACAAAGAAATTAAAGTCAAGGAAAAGGACTGTTTCATGAAAGTTTCCCCCACAATGATAAGAACACTGAATTTGGCAAAAGAGTACTTAGGTTTCAAACCCTAATTCTGTCACTTTATAACACGAATAACTTTGGGCAAGAATTTTACCTCTCTATAATTCATTTATGAGAGAATTGGATTAAATGGCCTCTAATGTAAAATATTGTAAAATAAGAGAAATTTGGTTGGAATAAAAATATTATGGAAAGAAAAATATCATTAATTCAATGGTAATCTGAGATACTACAAAATTTCCCCATCCACTGATATGTTGAACCAATCTTCTGACAATACCACTTTCCCATGATTTTCCAAGTGTTGATGTTTCAAATTTAATGATAATTCTCCTTAGGATTTTGTTGGGGGGGGGAATGCCTATGACTGCATCCTATATTTGCTCAATTCTATTTGTATAGTCCAAATATTTTATAAGTTCACTAATAAAAGGATATGTGGCACTTTCATATTTATATCCCCAACACGTGCAGAGTCCCTGGAACAAAGAAGGTGCTTGAAAAAAAAGAATAAGTTGATTCACTTAGTAGGAAACTAATGAGCAAAATCAATAAGTATTTTTATACCACCTGCTCTGTGCCAAGCATTCTGTTATGTGCTTTACAAAGATTATCTTACTTAATAAATAAACTTAATCTTACTTAATAAATAATAACAAATAAATTTAAAAATGATAAATTTAAAAACAACTCAAATGTTGTAGAATCATTTTCAGCAACAGAGTTCTTGAGGAAAAATTCTTTTGGAGATTAAGTTATTAACAAAAGGAAAAAGAGGTTGCAATTTTTACTCAGTAGCTTTAGTTAGTGCTACCCCAAAGACTATTTCCATTAAGTTTCTTATTATGAAGATTAAACTGATATTCTTTTACTTCACAACTTTTTTTTTTCTTTTGTTGCTAATCAGATTTAAGTGACTTGTCTAAAATCATGCCATTACTATATGTCTGAGGTTCAACTTGAACTTAGGTCTTTCTGACTTCAGATCTGGTGTCCTATCCATTGTGCCACCTCACATTCCCTCCTTGACCATTTTTTGTGATGATAAGAGAAAGAGTTTATAAGAGGTATAGCACTAATCTATTCACATACATCTTACTTTATTATTTTACATTCTTTCTATTCCTAGATCAACTTCTTTCATATAGCAAGTATCAAAGATGGGTACTTTTGCCTCCACTCTCAGTGCTTTTTCCATCATCCTACACTGGTAAAAAAATAATAATAACATATCATCTGTATCAATGGCCTAAGAGACCTAGAATCAAAAAGATAAAAACATACATTTTTATCTGACTTTCACTAACCCTGAGCTTGTTTAGCACCCCTTCTTCACATCCCACTCTACACAAGCATACTCAAGGACTTGACACAGGCTTAGAGTAAAAGTCACCCCACAACCCAATACTCCTCTTGTTTTTCCAGTACTGTGGAAATCTTAGCTCCAGGTTATGGAAGTTTATTCAAACTGTGCCAGTCAATTTGCCTACAATCTAGAGCAAAGGACTGGCAGGGAATGCAATTTGCAACACCAAAACTTTAAAGTTCAAAACTGCTAATGCTGGGGCAGAGAACTAGAAAACAGAAGAAGACAGGTCGCCAGAAGAAAACACCATGTGGTGGAGAGCTTGTAGGAGATGAACTTGAAGGAAAGAGCAAGCACACCAGCTGAGGCTAGTTCTGACTACCCAAATGTTATTTGGGGCAGAGACCTAGCCTACTGAACTATTAATTGCCTATAAAGGGAAGAGACTGGGGCATTCTCATATCCTATTCCAAAGGAAACCACATCAGATAATCAGAAAGTAATTGATGAGGGAAATAGAGAGCCAGAGGAAAAATGAAATTACAAAAGACTTCAGAAAGAAGAAAACTCAGAGACCTTGAACAGAAACAGATATATCATCAGGAAATACAAAAACAACAGAAAGAAATATCATATCTAGATATAACAAATTCAGGCACCTAAGAATAAATACTGCAATACTAAGAAAATGAGCTAGAGCTTAATATGAGAGAGTATCCTGTGGGATTTGAGAACATGAAAGAAAAGCACAATGTTCCTGAATGATTCAAAAGACAAATGAGAATTATGAGATGAAAATTTATGGCCTGCATAGCAAACATGCTTGTCAGAATAAGAAAAAATAAGAGTCTGAAATTGCATGTCTTACCAAAAAAAATTAAAAATAGAATAAGAGACTAGGAGTGCAAATACATGGAAGTAAAGGACAATTGAAGGGGAAAAAAGCAAAAAATAATTTATTTTAAAACTGTTCACCATCCAAACAAAACATACTGGTCTCAAACTTAAGATGCACAGAGACTACTTAAAAATCTTGGGTCTCCCAAAAATAAAAGACAGAATAAAAGCCTTAACACCATTATAAAAAAAAATTGAAGAGAATTTTTCTGAACTTCTGAACATATGAAATGAAATAGCAACCAAAAAAAAAATTAACACCAGATACAGGAATGAGGGAAAAAAGGCTATAACTTCCAAAACACATTGTGGATAAATTTAAAATTTCAATTCAAAAATAATAAAGTCTACAAGGGATCAAAAGAAAGTCTTTCAAATACAAAGGAAAAGAAATTTGAATAATTCAAGGCTATTTTGCAACTACTAGAAAACATAGGAAGGAATGGAATAATGTGTTCCAAAAAACAATGGGGTGACCAGGATACTAAAGAAGTCACCCAGGGTGACTAATCCTACAAATCTGAGCTTAACTATACATAAAGAAGGAAGACATTAAATAATAAATGGGCATTCAAAGCACACTGAGAAAGAAAACCCCAGAACTAGAGAGGTTATTTCTTCTCAAATATCCCCAAAAATAGAAATGCAATAATAATTAATAAATATAATTGGGAAGGACAACAATAGCAACAGTAACAGCTGAGACTTTTTTCCTAAATATTTTCAAGGAGACATGGCTAAAGGTAGATATATGATAGCAGTAACAATGAAGAGGCACAGGATGGCTTTATGGACAGAACTTGGCATCAATCAGCCTGCAAGTGAATAAACATTCCTTTGTGGGCTATATTACAACATGGAAGGGAACATGAAAGGGGAAGGAGAAGAAAGAGTATATGTGATACACCAGAATCAAATCAAGAACTAGTAATGAGGGGAAGGTTATTCTTTGGTCTCAGAAACAGAATAGCCTGCAGGAGAGCTGGTAAAGAGGAACGGGGAAGTATTGAAATGCTGTGGTGAGTGCCCTCCCAACAGATCAATGTTCCTATGAAGAAAGATGGCCTGTGAAGGTAAATGGGGCCTTTCATTAGGTGTGGCCTGTAGGATTTAGTATGTAGGAAGTTTCTATATTGTGGGTGGGGGGAGATGAAAGTTGAAAGGCCTGAGAGAAAAAACATCTGGGAAGAATGGAAAACTACAGATAAAAAAAGCAGATTTTGAGGGAAAGGAAACTAGGGGAATGTATAGATCAGTGGCAACCTGCATAATCAGAGACTTCATGAGAAGGGATATTACCATGTAAAAATGACCTTTCTGACATCTTCTAGAAGTGAGGTACATGGGAATCCACTAAATTCTACAAGGCAATGGCAGAATCCACCCAGAGTATTGAGTTTGGAATGAATAACTTGGAGGTTTAGTTGCATGAGGGATACAGGAGAAAAGGAGAGACTAGATAGTTATGAGTCAGGAATTAGAGAATAAGGGTGTAGAGTAGACAGAAAGAGGAGACACATAATTTAAAAAGTAAGAAAAATCCTTTTTTGTAAAAGTACACCAAAAAGAAATTTAAGAAACAAATTAATGGGACTAATTAAAAGGGAGGAAAGGAAGAAAGATTCTACTTGACTGTGAGGGAAAGAATAGGACAACTATGCAAGCAAATAAAAGCAAGAAACATAAAGAAACTAATAAATGAACTGCCTAAATGAAAGGAGTAACAAACCAGAATAAGGAATCAGGGGTAAAGAGAACAGACCCAATAGGAATAAAACCACTCAAAAAAAATTAAAATTATTTTTAAACATACTATGTTTATAGCACAAGAGGAGACAAAAATTTAGAAACAGAGGAAAACATAAGCCTAACTCATAATTTTAAATGTGAATGATTAATCCAATAAAAAATAGTCAGAGATTGGATAAAAATCAAAACTCTACAATCTGTTGTTTTCAAGAAACACATGTGAAAAATGATATATGCAAAATAAAACTGAGGGGATGGAAGAAAGTTTACTGGACATAAGTGAATCCAAGAAGAGGGAATTGCCTTAATGCTATCTAATAGTAAAAATAAACATACAAAAACAAAGAAATAAAGAATTTGTATTATGCTAAATTGAAACATATACAACAAACCAATATGCGATATGAATTTATATGCTACAACTAATTTATGATGCTAATTCATAAAAGAAACATTATCTGAGCAACAAGAAGAAATAGACAGTGACACAATCATGACAGGAGGCTTTCATATTCCTGGCTCAGTTTTGGACAAGAAAAACAGAAGGATAAACAAAATGGAAAATATTAAACTGAACAAACTTCAGGAGAAATTAGAATTACAAGACTTATAGCATCTTTTAAAAGGGAAAAAAGAATATATATTTTTCTCTGTACCACAGAGAACTTTTAAGAAATTGATCACTTATTAGATCAGAGAGATATTGCAAACTAATCTTAAAAGACAGAAATAGGTAATTACATCCTTTACATCACATAATTTGATATATATATAAATTGTTTCATGTAAAAGAAACAAAATACACAGACCTAAATGAAGATGAAAACCCTAAATAATGAAGAAACAAAGAACAAATTGAAGGAACACTAAATAATTATGTTAAAGAAAATAATAATGATAAAACATCACAGCAAAATTCCCAGGATGCACCAAAAACAGGGTTATTATGATATTGTTATGGTATCTATAATAAACTCACAAACATATGTTAACAATATAGAAAAATAAATGAATAACAGGATAATTGTGAATTTTTAAAATAAGAAAGTCAGCAAATAAATAAAACTAAAATGACGACAAATGAAAAGTTTGAGGACATCTAGATGAATCAAAAATTAAAGCTCCACAAAATTGGTAAATAAAACTAAAAGCTGATTCTTTAAAAAAATCAATAAAATTGATAAACCTTTAGCTAATCTGAATAAAATAATACGACAGAAAATCAAGTCAATAAAATAGCAAATAAGTAAAGACATAAGATAACTTGAGATCAAATCAATAATCAAAATATATTATGTGTAGCAGTTATGTGCTTTAAAAAACTAAAAATACAAACAAAATAGAATATCTCCAAAATTACAAAATATCCAAAGTATATAAATATCAGGGATCTTACATAACTTACTCTCAAAAAAAAAAAAAAAGAAAAGAAATATATCCATAAGGACTTGCCAAGGGGAAATACTCTTGGTCCTAATGAAATTCACAGGAGAATCCTATCTAATTTTTAAATAACACATGGTACCCATAATTTCTAAATTATTCTCATAAATTGTAAAAGAAATCATCTTATAAGAATCATTTTATGACACATATGTAGTCTTAATCCCTAAACCAGGGAAGGACAAAACACAGAAAAGAACTAAAAATGAACATTAACTCGAAGATTTTAAACAAAATTCTATCAGATTACCATAATTTATCTAAAAAAATCATTAATTGGTGATTAAGTATTATTTATACAAAGAATTCTAAGATTGTTCTATGTTAGGAAAAGAGTCAACATGATTAATCTTATAAAAACCAAATATTCAAAACCATATGATTATCTTAATTTGAAAAAATATAACATGCTAAAAAAAACCTACAAAATATTAATGGAGAATGTCCCTTTAAAAATATCATAAAATGCATCTATTTAAAATGAGGAGCAAACACCACATATCATGGAGATATAATATAAACTTTTCCAATAAGTGTAGGAATGAATCATTCTGCCCATTGTTTTCAAAATTATTTGATACACATCTAGAAATTCTAGCAAGAGAAAGAAATTAAAGGATTAAAGTTAGGTAAAAAGCAGAAAAAAACTACCTTTATTTGCTAATGATACGATAGCTTACATAGGATATCCTAGTGAATCAGTAAAGATACTGATACAGTTAATAATTTGAGCAAAATTGTAGCCTAGAAAATAAATCCTCAAAAAAATGAATAATATTTCTATGTAGTAACAAAAAATGAAGAACAATAGAAAGGGAAATGTAATTCCAAATAAGTACAAAATATTAAAACATCTAGAAATCAGCATTCTAAAGCATACAAAAACTTTATAGATTCAAATACAAGTGTTCCTTTGGCTTAAATAGCTGGAAAATATTCAGCATTGATGAGTAGGCCACAACAATAAACAAAATAATAACATTATCAAAATTAATTTATACTTTAAATGTTATATCAAAAAATTAGCAAGAGGATACTTTATAGAACTTGGTCAACTAATAGCAAAATTATTTTTGAAAATAAATCATCAAGAACATTGATAAAAATGACAAAAAGAAATGAGGATGAATAGTACTTCCAGAACTTAAATTATATTTAGATAGATGTTAAAAAAATCAATAAAATTGATAAACCTTTAGCTAATCTGAATAAAATAATACGACAGAAAATCAAGTCAATAAAATAGCAAATAAGTAAAGACACAAGATAACTTGAGATCAAATCAATAATCAAAATATATTATGTTCCAAAATCCAAAACGTTCCAAATTATGTTCCAAAATCCATTTGTTATCAGTTAAAGAATAAAGAGATTGATCGATGGAAACTTACTAGACAAAAGAAATTCAGAAACAATAGAATTAACTAACCCAATATTTAATAAAGTGAAGTAATTATCTAGGGAAATTATCTAAATATTATCTAGGATATTATCTGGGGAAAAAAGGAAGGAAAACCCTTCTTGTTGGTAAAAACAGCTGGAGGAAATGGAAAGCAGTCTGAAAGAAAATATTCAACTTTAATATTAAAATCCATACTATTAAAAATTAGGAAAGAAAAAAATCACAACTATGAGTAGAAAAAAGTAATATTCATCAAACAAAAGACAGAAGTTATTATAAAAGATGAAATTGATAACTATGATTACTTAAAACTAATAAAATTAAAGCAGCTAGGATAAGAAGGGAAATGGTCAAATAAGAAAAAATCTTTATATAAAATTTCCCTCCTGTAATGGACAGTCAAAAAATATGAACAAATAATTCTCAAAAGAAGTCCTTTGAAGTTATTACAATCATGTTAAACAACATTCCAAATCAGCAGTAAAAACAGAAAAGTTTGTCAAAACAATTTTGAGGTCTCACCTTATATCTTGAAACTTGGCAAAAATGATTCCAAAATGACAACGGTCAGCATTGCAAGGGCAATGAAAGATTAGGCACCATAAAATACATTGTTCACATATATGGAATGGTATAATTTTGAAAAGCAATTTGGAATTATACAAATAAGGTGACTAAAATTTCCATACTCTTTGAACCAAGTATTCCATTACTGCATTTATATCCCCAAGGAAGCCATCAAAAAGAAGTCTGCATATACTCCAAGATATTTATAGCAGCAGGTTTGCTAAGAATTTGAGATAAAGTAAATTCCCATCAATTAATAAATAGCTAAACAAACTGTGATACAATTAATATAATGTAATATTACTGTGCTTTTTTTAAATGTTTCTGATGTATACAGAAAGCATACAAAGACATATGAACTGATGCAAATCAAGTCAGGAAAACAATATATACAATAGCTACAATAAAGTAAATGGAAAGAACAAATGCACATGAACAAAAATCAAATGTAAATGTTACAAAATGACACAGATTAATCAGTACCTGAATGAAGAAATATGAGAAGACACCCCCAACTTACTTTTCATGGAGGTGAGAAATTCATAAATATTAAACGTTGTGCATGTTTTCAGACTTTTTCAATATATTGAACAACTGTGCTGATTAGTTTTTTCTTCTCTAAACAAATACTATTTATCATCAGATGGGATGGCTGTCTAAGAGAAAGACGGGGAGAGATACTTGGAATAACTAGTAATTTAAGCAACAAAAAAATAATAAAAACTTATAAATACAAAAAGAATATCCCAAAATAATGACTGACATGCCTATTAATGAAAGTTTTTGAGATGAATTTATTTGCACATAACTGTAATTTTTAGTACATATATAGCTCTATGTAGGCCAGCAAGATGGAATACTAGATTATACTAGATACCAAGAGGTTGGAATCAGAAAACCATATCTTCATGAGTTCAAATCTGGTCTCAGCTTCTTATTTATGAGCTGTGTGACCCTGGACAAGTCATTTAATTATATTTGCCTCAGTACCTCATCTGTAAAATGTGCTAAAGAAGAACATAGCAAACCATTTCCTTGACAAAAAAAAACCTAAAAATGAATTCATGAAGAGAATGATTGAATAACAAAAATAACTAGGTATGGTATCATATAAAATAGAATGGTATAATTTATTATAGGTATCCTTCATGGAAATTTGAGAAGAATAAGGCAGTCTTTCACAAATGATCATCTTTCACAAATGATCCTCTTCAGTAGACCACATATTTTTATCACATAGTTGAATGAAAGGTAAATATATATATATGTATATATATATAATTCATCATTTTTATCATTTGTAAATTACAAATTTTTGTATTTTTGATTCAGTAGATCCAAATGCCATCTTAAAAGCTCTTCTCTAAGAAAGAGTTGCTCATAATTATGTTAGAATGTTTCAAAATCATACAAAATTTCTTGAAAATTTAAACACAGACACAACTTTTCAGTTCTTATGAAAATTAACATCAAGTGAATCATGAAGCAGAGAGTTATATAGTTACCAAAAGGGTTCATCACTGTGATGGGCAAGATCTTGAGCACAGCCCAAATAAAAGTAGTGCTTTCTTACAGAGATAATGTCCTCTAGATGCTGTTAGTAGATGAAATTGTGCTGTCTACAAAAGATAGACTATTTTTAACACACTACTCTCTTTTCAATGCTATATAGCTGTAAAGTATAAAATACCATTATTTCCAAGGAATTAAAGTAGTATGGGACCCAAAGAGCAATAAAAAAACATTTCTTGGGTAAAAATGGACATTAGTATATTTCCCATAAAAATTTCCATTCTAGAAATGGCATTAAAGGTACAACTGGAAAAAAGACCCTGGCTAGTCATGTGGCAAAAGTTAAAAGAGAAATAGCAATCTTGTTCTGCTGCTACCCTCAAAAGGTAATAATCAATAAAAGATCTCCAGCATTTGTGAAGGATCTCTGGAGGAATGTAGATAAGATTCATGTAGGATGAAAAAGCATGGACAGGCTGCTATCTGCACTATTAAAGGGAGTATACACATGCATGATATAATGGATCCATTCAAGTATCAAGAAAAGTCAATAAACATAGGAGACTGAAGATCATTTTTCCTTCTGAAACAAATTTTTTAAAAATTGCTTTATATAGAAGTAATGTTGCTAGTATTTTAATAGTTACAATACATATAAAGCTGGAAATTTTAAACACAAGATGATGTTGCACAAATGAAAAAAAATCTTATTTTTTTATATTTTTGATAATGGAGTCAAATGTGTTATTAATTTAAATTATGATTCCCAGGCATAAGGTAAAATTATCTATTTTTCTAATCATACTAGTAAACTTAATATTATAATAATGTAATTTTCAGCCTTTAATATATCTGGCATAATTGGAACATATTTTCCATAATAAAAAGCATATATTATTTATACCCACCAAAAAAGGTTGAAGTTACTGTGGAAACCAAATGTGTTTCTCCTTGCTTTGGTGCATTCAGTATCTTGTCCTTAATAAAGGTAATAATACCATTAAAATAATGACTAGCAATGCATATGGAAGATAAAAACTTTTCCTTCTTTTAAATTATTCCTTTTTTGTTTTACATATTTTTCTGGTAGTAACAAGATTTCATTTCAATTCCACATTTATTAAGCATTTACTTCTTGAAAGGTACTCCAGGGCACTGACAGCCATACAAAGAAAACAATGAATCATCTCTTGATGTCAAAGAGCCTCTATTCTACTGGATGAGGGAACAAATGAACACTGGTAAGTAAATATATAGCATTTATATTTCACCCTTTGAAATTTATGAAGTCATTTCTCATAAGATTGACAGCTGGTAAATCATCCTTGATAAATCTAAGCCCAGGAAGAAAGAATAGAAAGGAAAGAGGTTCAATTAGCCCAGTTGAGAAAACTGTTTTTTTTTTGTTTTTGTTTTGCTGTCTTCTGGCCTTCTCCCCTAAATATTCCATGGTTTCCCTTTTCTCAAGCTAATTGTTTAAGTTCTTCTGTACTCTCTCCTTTGCCATTTTTTCTATGAAAGGTAGCTCTCAGGAAAGACTTCAAATCAGTTCTTAACAATGTAATGTGAATTTAAGTCTTCATCTTACTTTCCTCAGGAAGATTTGCATTTTCAGCCTTTAGTTCTAAATATGGAATAGAAGACTGTCTCCTGGTATGGAAACTTCAAGCTTCAGAGAGCAGGTGGAAGAAGTATGTTTTTAAGCAGGCTGAACTCACACCATTCAGAAAGGGCTAGCTAATGGAAGAAGAAAAAAGACCTCATTTAACTTCAGTACTTTACACTCTGTAGGGGAAGAAGAAATGCTATATACCCTGCCAGCAAAGAGAAGCCCCAGCTTCTAGTAGCTGTTGAATCTTCTTCACTCTGAAATTTGCCGAGTCAGGACTCCTGAGGCTTTTTAGGTCTCAGTCAGAGAGTCCCTGAAAAACTCAACCTCACAAAATAACCACACAAATTTTGCTATGGAGATATTTAATAGAGATCATCAAAACATAGGAATGCACACTCAATAATGAGCCAATTCACCAAGTGTAACTTGAATTGCCAGAATGTGTATTATTTATTTGACAAAATCCATACACATCTGTCCAACATAACTCCAATATTATAAAAATATAATAATAGCTAACCTTCACATATTGCTTACTATACCAAGCACTATGCTAAGCATTTTACAATTCTTATATCCTTACAATTACCCTGAGAGATAGTATCTCTTATTTTACAGATGAGGAAACTGAGGCAAATGGAAATTAAGTGATTTGGCCCAGTTCTTACAGTTAGTAAGTGTTTGAGGTTGAATTTAAATTCAGATCTTCCAACTCCTGTATCCATTGCATCACCTAGTTGCCTCTGGATATATATGCATATATCATACACACCCACACTCATGCACATATATAATATATAATGTTATATATAATGTAACATATATAATGTGTATATACACACATGTGAGTATTTGTATCATAAGAGGGTACCCCCTCCTTCTTTAATTAATATAGAAAGTTCAGAATATAATCATTATAAGGGAAGCAATTTATTTCTCTCCCTCAATTGATATGGTAATAGAGGGACTAGAATGTAATCAGTAGCTACCAAGTTGTTATTAAGGAATTTTCTTATAGCACCATAACAAACTATGAAGAAGTGTATAATCAATTTGAGAGAACCAATCTTTGGATACAGGAAACTGACAGCACAAAAGAAGAATATGATGATTGGTTCCCTGGCTATATATACACATACGTACATACATACATACATACACACACACATATATGAAGCAATTTATTCAGCTATGGAAGACTCCAATCTTAGGAGAATTTTATGTGTGTACACAGACACATATGTACATTATGTATATGCAAAGTTGTATTGCATATACATATGTGTATATGTATATGTTTATGTGCATATACTGGGTAGGGGGTCAGAATTATGTGACCTGTGATTTAAATAGTTTAGAGAACTCCCAGGAGGAAATTCCCTATAACAGTATGGATCAACAACTGTTCTAAAACTCAGTCTTACAATATTACCTGGGGGGCTAACAAGTTAGATGATTTATCTAAGGTCACATATCCAGTTTATAACAGAGGTGGAAGTTGAAACTGGGTCTTTGAAGTCAGCTCTATATATACTGTCATATTACCTCTTTTGCAACATAACACCCAGTTATTAATAAAAATCTGATAAGGAACTACCTATTTGCCATTTATTCTTCTTAAGAGACAGGCAGATAGGTATTGCTAGCAAGTCACTTAACTTCTGCCTGTTACAGTTTCCTCAACTATAAAATGAGGATAATAACAGCACCTGACCCCAAAAGTTGTTGTGAGGATCAAATGAGATAATAATTGTAGTGTTTAGCATAGTAGAAATTCTTACCACCACTAGGCCCTCAAGAAAAGGAAGAAAAACAGAACATTTCTGAGCATATCACTTGAGTGAGTGAAAAAAGACTTGTAAGCATCAGTCAAAGAAACACATGAAAACAGACCAGGTGACCAAAGTTGGATGAGAGGCATTGAAGATGGAAAAGCACTGGTATCAAAAGTAGAAGGCTTGAATTTAAGCCCTAGATCTCACATCCATAAGTGGTATGACTCTAAATAAATGTATTAGTTTCTCTAGGTTTCCTCCTCTGAGAGTGGGGTTAGTCCTTGCATAACCTACTTCAAAAAGTTATTGTGAATAAAACATTTTGCAAAACATAAAGGTCAGGTGCTCCCCACTGAGACTTTGGGCCAGGGAAGTGAAACAAAGGTCTAACACTCAGCCTGAGAGGGTAGAGGAGACAGTAACTCTGTCCCCTAGCTTTGACATTGTTTTGATATATGTTTTTGGACAAACATACACGTGCACTCATCTATATAAGAAAAGGGAATAGAGTCAGACTTTAAAACTGGGGAACCTGAAGATTATTTGCTAGTCATTGGATAAATTGTCATTCCTTATTTTATAATCTGTACTTTAGAAATTAAAATCATGAGGGATATGGGATATTTCTAATAAGTTAGGGTGAGGTCTCCATTGGTGTCCCAAGCCCCTGAATTAAGATGAAATTTGAGAATCTCAGTTTGGGTAGGAGATCTCTAATGTTAAACAAGTTGGCGACTGGGCTATGACTCTCCTATTGGAGAGATAAGAGGATTCAGTAGCCAAGACATGAATGAAACTTTACTGGTGTTAAGCAGAGATTTCTGGATTTTTAAAGGGCTATAAAAAGATATAGACTTAAAGCTAAATGATCATGACAGCTTTCATTCTTTCTCTTCCAGGGAAAGTCAATGATTTTGACTGAGTTAGAAACTGGAGGAAGCAGAGCATCCAGTATCTAATAGAGATCATGTATGGTCAACAGCACAGTGACTAGAAAAGGTTTTAAATTTGGTCAAGGAGATTCCAGTAGAAATTATATGTCTGGCCAACCAGAATCCATGAGAGCAGAGAACGCCCTGGCAAAATACACTGGCAAAAGGCATCAGAAGCTCTGTCCTGTGTGTGGCCGCTCCATAGTGTATAACTGAGCCATGTGTTCCTTACATTTCTGCCTTTTGTGCATGAATCTTAGGTATACATGCTTCTTGTGCTTGGCTTTTAAACTAACCCTTTGCCTCCTCTTCATTTGGCTGACATAAAGAGATATTCCTATTCTGGTGCTGTCTCTAGTCTGTACATAAGGAGAAGCCTCTTGACTCTGTTCATACCTCTCCTTCTCTCATCTTTTAATCTGAATTTTTAGAAACCACCCAACTCTTTCTTAATTAATGAACTTTAAGTCACTCTTCTTCCTTTTCAATTCTTAGTCTTTCTGTACTGAATTTTCCAATTTCCTTTTTGAGATAATTTATTTTTTAAAAGATATCATATCTATCAGTGAACTACTTTTCCTAGACAAGATAAATGACAACCGAGAGATAAGAAATAAAAATTTAAAAAGAAAAAAAAAGAAAGGAAAAGAGGAAAAAAGAAAGAAAAGCAGCAAGAGAGGGAGGAAGGGAGGAAGGAAAGAAGGGAGAAAGGAAGAAGAAAGGAGAGAAGGAGGGAAGGGAGGGAGGAAGAAAGGAAGGAAGAAAGGAAGGGAGGGAGGAAGGAAGGATGAAAGGAGGGAAGAGAGGGAGGAAGGAAGGAAGGAAAGAAGGAAGGAAGGAAGGAAGGAAGGAAGGAAGGAAGGAAGGAAGGAAGGAAGGAAGGAAGGAAGGATGGAAGGAAGGAAGGAAGGAAGGAAGGAAGGAAGGAAGGAAGGAAGGAAGGAAGGAAGGAAGGAAGGAAGAATGGAAGGAAAGAAGGAAGGAAGGAAGGAAGGAAGGAAAGAAGGAAGGAAGGAAGAAT
>JAJPUD010012004.1:35337-48194 GCA_023553655.1 Myrmecobius fasciatus
CTCCCTCTCTCTCTCTCTTAATCTGGTTCTCTAAATCTCATTCTTTAGCTTTTGCTTTCTTTCCTTTTCTTCCTCTCTCATTTCTTTTCTTTTTATTTTCCTTCCCTCTATCCGTGCCTCCTTTTTTTCCTTTACCATCATTCCTTCCTTCTCTCCTTCCATTTTTTTCTTTAATCCTCATTTTTTGGTTTCTTTCAGAAATCAGTCATTTAAAAGGCATGAAGAACTTGGCAAACTTTTTTTAAATCCAAATTATTTTTCATATTTCAAATTATATTGCATATAAACAAACCAATTTTATTTTTAGCATTTAACAATACAATTATGTGATTTGTAGTATTTATATTTTTTCTAATGCTGAACTATCCATTCCTTTTTGACAGAAAACTAGTCATAATGAATTTTTTTAAGTTGTTGTTATAGGGTCCTGGCTAACATTTCATTTCATATATTAAATCAATATTCACTAGTAACAATTATTCTCTCTGTTTTGTTTCTACTTAGTCTCAATTTAAAGATTACATTTAATTCACAGAATTTGGCAACATGTCTGCTTTTTATTTTTACAAGGAGTTCATATAGCATAAGAATTAATCATAATTTAAATGTATGTTACATTTCATTTCTAAATCCATCTAGATATAAATGTTTTTCTTCAGGAAATTCTTTATGCCTCGCTAATTTTCTTATATCATATGGTTTAGAATTTCCTTTTTATGTTTGATTAATTTAAATATTATAAATTATTATATATGCTCATCTGTTTCATTTATTTTTATTAGAAGAGCATATATTGGAATTAATAATTTTTGATAATTTTTTTCATTTCTTCTCCTTCATTATGAATTTCCACTTCTCATTTTTAATTTTTGCTAATTGTTATTTTCTCTCCCTTAATAAAAAGTCCTATTACAAGATGGTTGTCTATTTTATTATTCTTTTTTTAAAAATAGCTCTTAGTTTTCTTTATCATCTTAATAATCTTTCTTATTTTCAATTAAATCTTTTATTTTATTTTCAGCATTTCTACTTTTGTGTTAGTTTTGGAATTATTTATTTGTTTATTTTCTAGGCTTTTTTGTTCAGCTGTTAGGTTCTTCTTGTCTCTGATTTGTTGGGTTCATTTTTTTACTCAACCTTAATCACTGATTGAGCAGTGCCTCAGTCAAATTGAGACCTTTTAAGCACCTTATCTTAAAAAGGCCAAGGTCTCACACTGAATCCAGGGCCATTTACAGTTATCCTGATCTATACCTTGCTATTGAACCCAGGTGACTTTGAAGAAGAAAGTGAGATTTTGCACGGCCCTTGATTGGATTTAAGCATTGCATATCATGACATCATGTCCCTGTTGCCATGGTCTTGGAGAATGAGGTAGTAGTAGGAGCTGTCCCATTTGGGACCCAAATGAAATTGGCCAGTTGGGCAACACAGCTCCTTTTCCTTTCTTTTTTTTCCCTTTTCTTTCTTCTTTTTCTTTTCTTTGCTCTGTTCACACAGGGTAGAATTCCCTTACCTGCTGGTACTCTGCCCAAAGAAATGTAAATGTTGATTACTGAAACCTCACAGGGTATCTCAGAGTTTATGGGCTAGGTTCATACCTTAAACCAAAATCACTGACTCTCATTGATTAATCAATGATAGGTCCCAGGACTAGACCAAGGTGGTCATTGTTTGGGCCCTGATTGGCCAAAAGTAAATGTAAATAGTAAATGTTTCTGTTTTGACCAGAAACCCTGAGGGTCTTTTCCTCCCAGACTGATTTTTTTTAAGTAGGTAAAAGAGGCCATTCTCTGCCTCATTTCTTACCTAGACTTAATCACTAATTAGGCATTGCCTCAATCAAACTGAGACATGTTAAAGAATTTACCTTATAAAGGTCAAAGTCTTCCATACATCCAGGGCCATTTTCAATTGTCCTAATCTCTATCTTGCCACTGAACCTGGAGGGCTCTGGATGAAAATTTAAGGCTGTTGCATTTTCCCAGCCATCCCTCATTTAAATCCAATTTGCTTTGCATGTGCTGGCATGATCTCCCTGATGTTGTGGTCCTCTTGGAGCATGAAGGACAAACAATAAGGGCAACAATCTTTTGACATATGTGTTTAAATATGTGCCATTTCTCCTTGACAATTTTAGCTACATGTAAAAATTTTGGTATGTTGTTTCATATTATTTTCTTTAATGCAATAATTATTTTACTATAATTTGTTCTCTGATACACTTATTCTTTATCAATATATTATTTAATCTCCTTGTAAGTCTCCTGCTCATAATTCCTTATTGGTTACATGTCAAGATTCATCAAAAAGCAACATAACAGTTGATTGAAAGCTGGAATTGGAGTCAGAAAGTAAGTACTTAATATTTTCATTCAATAGATAAATCTCTAAAACTATATCTTTTAAATGAAGCATTGATAATTTGTACACACTAAGAAATAGCAATTCTGGGCCTCCCCCAAAATGACCCAAAAAGTATGTTGTTGTTGTTATTGTCTTTCCACACCTGTTTATGAGCTTTTTATGTCCTGAGAAATTATCAGCTTTTTATAAAGATATTATATCATGCTTTAAAAAAAGATGAAATCCTTTAAATCTTCATTCAATAATCACCAAAACTCTATCATATCTAATTTTCTACTCTATTTATATTCTTAATTTCATTCTATTTACATGTATATATTATTTGTATGTATTTTATATGTATATAATATCTGTCTAACTTCAAAAGCACTAGAGTATTCAACAATTGTATTAATCTCTAGGTAGTCTTGTAACTGTTCACTTTTCTTTTAAATATTTAGATGCTATTTCACTCACTGAATATATATTTAATATTTATATTATTTAATAATCTATGGTATCTTTATGCATAATGTACTTTCCCTGCTCTTCTTTTTAAGTGTGTCTGTGCTATTGACTATTTTTTTGTAACCATGATTATCTCCCCTTTTCTTTGATTCCTATGAAAGGCACTAAAATCTCCTCATTCTTTCTTGTTACCAGATTTACAGGTAAAAGAAACATTTGATTCAATAACATTCCTTTCTCCCCTTCCCAAAATTTCTTGCCTCATTTTACAAACAAGGAAAAAGAAGTCCAGAATTAGAGTTATTTGTCCAAAGTTACAAGGACACTAAATATGAGAGCTAGGATTTCGAGTCAAATTCTATGTGGTCCAGTGCTCTTTCTCTTCTAAATGAATATGTTATATGAATATTTCTTGTAAACAACAAATTAGTGAGAGATGCTTTCCAATCCACTCAGTGACTTCTCTCTTTTTTTTTCTGGATTACTAAATCCCATTGTAATTCATAATAATGATTGTCAAGGTAGTTTTCTTCCACAACATCCAGTTATAATTGTTCCCTCATTTTACTTAGAAAAAAAAAGCCATAGACAAAAAAGGAAAGAAAACAATATTTGGTACAATACTATTCCAGTCTTCTGCTCTCTGTATCTTCTCATAGATCAGATCCAGATTGTTGTTTCTTGCCCATTGTTTCTTTTTAATTTTTCATTTGTAAGCCTCTATGCCTACAGTATATTTTCTTTAATATTGTTTCTATATTTTCTATACCAGCTATAATGATGGTGATAGCTTGCATTTATTAGCTCTTTAAGTTTTGCAAAGTATTTACATGTTATTACATTTGAGCCTCACAGCAACCATGAAGAGTAAGTGCTATATTAGAATACTAAGGAAAAAAGAGGTTAAGGGAATGCCCATAGTTCCAAAGCTAGTAAGTGTTTGAGATGGCTATATACATACATGTGTTTGTGGGAGGAAGGGCATGATATAGGTCCGGAGATATAGGTATATCTTTCGAATAAAGTTATAAGAATTTAAAACTATAGCTTTTTATTGGGATGTCATTTAAATTGTCTGGTCTTCATTTCTTTATCTTAAAAAAAACCACAAATAATGAAAACAAAAAAAAAATTGGAGAATAGACTTATTTACCAATCATTCCCTTCTATCCCTTACATTATATATAAATCTAATGCTATTTCATTTAAAAGAGGAGGAAACTGAATGCCAGAGTATATTAAATGACTTGTCCAAGATATTACAGGCCTATACATGTCCTCCAATAGAATATATGCTCTTTTACGGCAGAGATTATTTTTTGCCTTTCTTTGTGGTCCTAGAATTTAACATAGTGTCTAGCACATGGTAAATGCTTAACAAATTTCTTTTGCCTGACTGAAAGAAATAGTAAACAGTAGAACCAGGCTCCAACTCCTAAGTTTTTAATCATCAATAATATTAAACTCAAAAAGAAATGAGGGCCACTAATATATATATGAGTCATTGTGGAGATGCATGTGTTTTAAAATCTAATATTATCTATATTTGATTGTATTTGTATTTATTTTGCTATTTCCAATTACATTTTACTCTAATTCTGTCCACAGTCAGGGGAGTTGGGAGGCTTGGTAACCATGTTTGACATTTCCACATCTTCCTTTTCAACACAACTCAAGCTCACTTATGCATTCTATCTCCAACACACACACACATACACACACACACACACACACACGCTCATAGGCATGCTTCTGATTGCACAATTCAAGAAATTCAAATATTGTATTCATTCTGTTATCTTCATTGTGGCATTTTGTGGGTTTCAATTCTTATTCAGGAATCCTGTTTTCATTTCCTCATATCTATTACTTCTCTGCAGTCCCACTTGAGTGTTTAACTCTCCTTGCTTATGATCTTTGATGTTGATGGTTTACTCTTTGGCGCATGAGTTACTAAGGTTTAGTTTAGTGGGATTGCTTCCTCCTTTGGATCCCTTTTCCACATTTCTCCTCCTCCTCCCATTCCCATATTTGTGAAACAATCTAAAAGCCAGTTTCATTTGCAAGTCCTGTCATTTGATATTCCTAGATATATCCTGAGAAAGAAGTCCCTAAGAGTCATTAAATCAATCCTCAGTAGTCATTTTGCATGCATTATTTTCACCTGTAAATGAAGGCTGAAACATTTACAGACCACAGTATGCCTTACATGCTTAAGAATTCTGCCTAGCTATTTGCAGTCAGCCCCTAATTGCTTTGGAACAGAGGAATTACACTGCCCTTTAACATGAATATGCTCTGGAGGAATTCAGCTGTAGTGCAGACTGTAATCTAAGGAGGCTAATTAAGAAAAATGGAATGGTGGCACAATGAATTCATATTTTGTTATAGAATTAAGCCTGTGTCAGGGTAAAAGTAGTTTCATTTCATTTAGATTCTGCTTTTCTTTAAGTAAACATTGCCTTTGGAACAATATATCCTTTTCTAAATTGCCTGGGAGCCTACTAGGTATGGGAGACACTCTAGGGAGGGGTCTTAACTCAGCTGACCTTTGATTTTCCTTTCATCTGATCAGAAAACAAAAATTCAGCTGAATTAGCATCACTTTTCCTTTGCATCTCTTTCACAGTAAAAGCTGCTTAATTCATCTTGTGTACCAGATTTATGTAGGCACATGTAAATGCATATAAGGTCTCAATCAATTTAGAAGCAATTCTGTGAAAAGCCATTTTTGAGAATAATGCAAAAAGCTCATGAGACTATAAACCATGGGCATAGTTTGTACTACACCCACAAACGTGGCCTCCCCCAAAAATCTATTTCCAATTTTTTTTCCTCCTTCCTTCTTTCTCTCCATACACAACACAGATATATCCAGAAATGTGCAATCCTACCTTTCTTTATCTCTCTCTTCTCTTCTTTTCCATCTTCTTTCACAGACTATGGATAATGAAGAAAACATGATTTCATTTAACCTCCCTAATTCTTTGGGCTCTTTTAAAACAGTTGAAGGGTTTTATTAAATAGTTAATCAAGTAAGGTGGCATGCAGTCAGTAGTAAAGATGGCAGAAAATAATTGTTCAAGCCCTTGATTAATTAACCATACCTATGGACACATGGACATAATCAAAAAAATATTATATATATACACACATTATATCTATATCTATGTGCATAGATATAGATATAGATTTTCTTGCTTTAAAAAACAAATTTAAAAAGTTGCATGTTTTAATGAATGGAGAGTTGGTCTTGTAGCCAGAAAGTTCTTGCTGCCTGTGTGATACTGGGCAAATGATGCAGCTTTTCTATTCTCCAGGCATCTGACACTATAATTTGTAAATTGATTGATTGTTAATGTGCTCAACTTGGTTTAATATTCTAAGGGAGGTAGAGAGCAATTTAATTAGTAGTCCACATTTGGACAACATACAGAAGATTATCTTCTTCACCACTTTTTCATGAGTAAATTTCTAGGCATTCCAGTCTTCAAAGATTTTTAAACTGCTTCTGGGGATAAATTATGTTGTTGGGATTTTTAAAAATCCCTTCAAACAACTCACACTGTGCTATTTTAAAAAAATAAAGAATTTATGAAAACCTAAATAAAATATAATGCTTCTCCAAAATCATAGTACAGATTGAAGCCATAAGAGCTTAAAAGTATACTAAGACTTTTGAGACATCCCATAAAGATTTTGTTCCTTAGTTCTGAAACTTCCAAATAAAATTCCTGACAATCAAGAAAAGAAGAAAGAATTGAAAAAAAATTAAAAGACAGTACTCATAGACAATATATGTTCTGTCCTAGGAAACTTTTGAAGATTCTAAGTTGCAAAACAGAATTGAAAGAAAGCAAGCTGTGCTCAGGAAGTTTACAGTCTGATAAGGGAGACAACATGAAAGCAATTATATATAAATAAGCTATATGCAGAATAAATTGAAGACAATGGAAAGACAGAAGCCACTAGTATTAAAAGAGATCAGGAAAGGCTTCTTGTAGGAGGTGGGTTTTTAGCTGGCACTTAGTCAAAGCCAGAGAACTTAGGAGGAAGAGGCTAGAAAGGACAGAATTCAAAATAGGGGACAGCCAGCCAAAATGGCCAGTCAAAAGGTGGAATATCTTAAATGAGGAAGTACAAGGAAGCCAGTGTCATTGAATCACAGGATATAGGGAGAGTGAGAAAGATATAAGAACACTTAAAAGATCTTACTAGAGCCAGCTAATGGAGGGATTTATATGCTAAACAACCAAGCATAACATTTTGAATTTGATCCTTGAAATGATAGGAAGCCCAAAGTTTGTTGAATAGAGGGCTTATATAGCCAGAACTATACTTGTGTGTCTGTCTATGTCTGTGTGTGTCTGTGTGTATTTGATGACTGAGTAGAGGATGGGCTGGAGTGGGGAGAGAGTTGAGGCAGAAAAAGCAACTTGCAGATTATTTTATTAATTCAGACATGAGATGACGAGGTCTGTCACCAAGGTAGCAATGTCAGAGAAGAGAAGGTAGTTTATATGAGAGATTTTGGAAAGGTTAAAATGCATCAGACTTGGCAATTGGATATAGGGGGAAGGGTAGAGAAGGTGAAGAATTGAGAATAACACCTAGGTTGTAATCCCAGGTAACTAGGAAGAGGGTGATGACCTCAACATTGTTAGGGAGATTTAGAAAGTGGAGAAGGTTTGAGGAAAGATAATAAGTTTCATTTTGGATATATTAAGCTTACAGTATCTACAGAGGACATCCAATGTATGGAAATTCAAGATTGTAGATCACAAGAAAGGTTGGGACTGGATAAGTAGATCTGAGAATCATTAGTATAGAAGATGATAATTGAATCTCATAAGATCTCTGAGGGAAATAGTAGAGAGGGAGAAATTACAAAAGTTCAAGAAAGAGTTTTGGAGACAACTACTATTAGTAGGTGTGACTTGGATGAAGATATAACAAAGCAATTAAGAAGGAATGAACAGACACATAGGAAGATAACTAAAAAAGAGCAGCATTACAAAACCTAAACAGAATAGAGAAGCAACAAGATGAAGGAAAACTGAATGATTGATCATGTCAAAGTCTGCAGAAAAGACAAGGAGGATGACCCTATATTTTTAATAATTAACTTGGAATTAGTATTCTCACTTGAATAATATGAGTGAAAGCTGGATTATAAATTTAAGAAGAGAAGAAAGAAATTGAACCACAAATTATAGTTGGCTAACTCTCAAGGAGTTTAGTCACAAATAAGAGAAGTATGGGGTGATACCTAGTGGAGATGGATTGATTTAAAGAGGGTTTTTTGACAATGGAGAAGACACAGGAGTGGTTCTAGGTACCATGTTGTTGTTCAGTTGGTTTCAGTCTTATCTTACTCTACTTGGCAAAGATATGATTGTCCAGCTTATTTTATAATAAGGAAACTGAGGCAAATAGAGTTAAGCAACTTGCTAAAGATCTCACATCTAGTAAATGCTTGAAGCTGGATTTGAACTCAGAAAGATGAGTCTTCCTGACTAGAACTCTGCTCCACTTAACTATGGAAGCAACCAATAGACAGAGAGATGAACAATGAGAGAATGAGGATGGTGAAAAGGGAAATACATTAGAAAAGATGGAATGGAATAAGATCATTTGTACATATAGATGGGTTTTCCTCAGCAAGGAGAGACTTGTCTTCATGTGAGACAAGGGTAAAAGAGATAGGGCAGAAAACAATGAATGATGTGAAGTAAATAAGAGTTGAAAAGAGGGAAACTAACAGTAGGCTTGATATTTTAATGAACTACATGAAAAGCTTCTCAACTGAAATAGTAAGAGAAATGTGAGTTGCAGGATGTTTAAGGAGAGATAAAAAGGTTTGGATGACTAATATAGCAACTTAATTTTGAGAGGTATAAACTTTCCAAGTTAAAGTTATGTAATAAAATTTTATAGTGGACCCAGTAAGCAGTTTTGTGATTTTCTCCAGTGTTGTTTAAAAGCATATAAGTCTTATAAAGAGTGATATTATAAGCAAATTAGAGCAACATAGTATCGTTTACCTCTCAGATCTGTGGAGAAGGAAGGAATTTGTGTCCAAAGAAGAAATGGAACTCTAAATTGAACACCAGATAGATACCTTTGATTATGTTAAGTTAAAAGGTTTTTGTACAAACAAAACTAATGCAAACATGATTAGAAGGGAAGCATTAAATTGGGAAATTATTTTTACATTTAAGGATTCAGATTAAGGGCCTCATTTCTAAAATATATAGAGAATGGACTCAAATTCATAAGAATTCAAACAATACTCCAATTGATAAATGGTCAAAGGATATGAATAGACAATTTTCAGAAGAAGAAATTAAAACTATTTCTAGTCATATATAAAGGTGCTCCAAATCACAATTGATCAGAGATACAAATTAAGACTACTCTGAGATACTACTATACACCTGTCACGTTGGCTAAGATGACTGGAAAAGATAATGATGAATGTTGGAGGGGATATGAGAAAACTGGGACACTGATACATGGTTGGTGGAACTGTGAATGGATCCAACCATTCTGGAGAGCAATTTGGAACTATGCTCAAAAAAGTTATCAAACTGCATACCGTTTGAACCAGCAATGTTTCTATTGGGCCTATATTCCAAAGAGATCTTAAAGTAAGGAAAGGGACTCACATGTTTGTGGCAGTCCTTTTTGTAGTGGCAAGAAACTGGAAACTGAATGGATGCCCATCAATTGAAGAATGGCTGAATAAATTGTGGTATATGAATGTTTTGAAATATAATTGTTCTATAAGAAATGACGAGCAGGATGATTTCAGAGAGGTCTGGAGAGACTTGCATGAACTGATGCTAAGTGAAATGAAAAGAGCCAGGAGATCATTATACACAGCAACAACAATACTATATGATGATCAATTCTGATGGACATGGCTCTTTTCAACAATGAAATGTTTCCAACCAGTTCCAATTGTTTAGTGATGAAGAAAGCCATATGTACCCAGTGAAAGGCCTGTGGGATCTGAGTGTGGACCACAACATAACATTTTCATGCTTTCTGTTGATGTTTATTGCATTATGTTTTCCTTCTCAGGTTTTTTTTTCTTGTAGATCCGATTTTTCTTGTACAGAAAGCTAACTGTATAAATATGTATACATGTATTCAATTTGTCATATATTTAACATAATTAACATGTATTAGATTACATGCCATCTAGGGGAGGGAGTGGGGGAAGAAGAGAAAAATTTGCAACAGAAGGCTTTGCAAGGGTCAATAGTTGAAAAATTACCCATGCATGTTTTGCAAATAAAAAATTTTAATATAAATTTTTTTTAAAAAAGCATGAGTCTTCAAAGGCAACAAAGGGTGTGGTTAATCTAAGGATAAAGCTTGGCAGGGCAAGATCTTCAACAGGGTAACAGGGCAAGAGACTAAACTTAAAAGGACAGCAGAGAATTGAACTGGTTCCAAGAGTTAGTATGGGAAAGAGAAGGGAGTGTAGCCAGGAGTGACATTTAGAGAAAGACCTGAGGGATTAGAGGATTGGAAGTTATTGTGAGTATAAAGAACTGGGTTTGGGATTAAAAGGTAGAAGGATATTTAGAATGAAAACAAATTGTGGTCAGATCATTGAATTTATTTTGCTCATGATTTCCCTTTACTTAGGAAATATTACATCTCAATCAAAAAGGAATTTTAAAATAAATGAATAGTGTAACAAAATCCTAGGCCAAGAAGCTATAATATAAATTATAGATAATTCAGATCAGACCCATGTCACTATCTCCTTTCTCAATATGATTTGAGGAATAGTAGAATATCTCTCTAGGAATAAAACCACAAGTCCTGCATTATAACTAAAGAAAAAGAGGAACATCATGATGATGATGATGATGAAAGAAGAGGAGGAGGAAGAAGAAGAGAAAGAAAAAGAAAGGAAGGAAGGAAGGAAACCCTGCAAAATAATGGTATCTCCATTTTACAAATGCGTCAATTGATTCTCAGACAACTTAAGTGATTTGCCAGATTCTCAAGCTAATAAGTAACAGGGCCAGGGCCAAAACCTTCTTTTTTTAATGCTACATACTCATGTCACAAACTCATCTAAGAATAGAATAATTTGTAATACTTTCAGCTTGATTTAAAAATTCAGGGACTAGATTCACACCTAAGAAACAAAGAAACCAAGGCCATAGGTCAGAAAGAAGCTTCATTTTATCCAGAATCATAACTAAGATGGGGAAACTAGGAATTTTTCTTAAGAGTACCAAAATGTAAAAGGTGCTAATAATACATATACTCCTTTACCAGGCAGAAGCAATTCAAATTAGCACTGATTAGTTAAAATTGGCTGCCTCTTGGTAACTACACCCAAGTTGAGCTCCTCCCTCACCTAAACCCAAATTGTTCCCTTCACTAACAGAAGCCAGGGCCCCCCTCTCTCTCTCAAAAGGTATTGTCTCCAGGTCTTTTTTCTCATGAGACCTTATGTTCCATGACCTATGCACTCCTTTAACATCCATTCACTCTTATGCAACTGAATTCATCTTTGAAAATTGATTTAATAACATTTTTATGCAGTGCTAGTCTTGGAAAGCTGGAATCACTAACTATGAATCAGACTATCCCAAAGCCAACAAAGAAAGGAGAAGAAATAAAGAAATAGTTTGGCAAGCAGGTAAAACTATTGCTAATCCCAACTCAATCAGAAATATATTTTTAAATGTAGGGCTTTAACAGATCATACTATGGTGCCTAGTTTCTCCTGAGAAAATCCAATTTATTACCTTGCTTTCCTTTCAGTTAAAATCTCTTTTTTGCAAGATCTTTTTGCTCTTCTTTATGTCAGTGCCTTTTCTCTAAAATTTTCTCTGGTTTATCGTGAATATAATCTTACTCGTATAAAGCTGTTTGCATGCTGTATTCCACATAACACTATGAACTTTTTGAGAGCAGGGGCTTGTACTTTCTTTATGTTCTCAGCACTTAGTACCTGGGACATAGTAAGCACTTAAATGTTTGTTGACTTGACTTGACTTAACCTATCTTTAAAGGAAGTTGGACTTGTCAGGCTAAGTAAAGAAGTAAGTCCTATGACTTGCATTTAACCTTTTGTCAATATTTCTGTGTATATATTCAATACTTTCACTTGAGATTCTCTTGGTGCTTTGGACCTTCAAATCACCCAAATTACAAATATTTTTTTTTCTGTATCCTCAATGAGCCTATTCAGCATAAGCAAAGGATTTAGAGCCATTCAGAGGTCCACAAACAAAAACAAACAAAAACCTTTGCTTTGCATTTATCAGACCATCACTAACTTTGAAATAACAGGGAGAGGGGGAAAAGCTTGTAGAATGGGTTGAGCAAATATCTAGCCTGAATGCAGCTTCAGTGAGCCCTAGACCTCTGCCCTCTGCTGAAATGCTATTTTGTTATTTGCAGTAATATTTCTCAGAAAATCCCAACTCCTGTCCCTATGGCAACTATTTATACCAAGGATGTTTTTTACCTTCTTTGCCATTGGTACAGCAGCATCGTTAGAAAAGGCAGCAATAAGCTAGGCCATTGCCCTTTTCTACAATGTGATGCTGGTGTCTAGCATTCAGTTGTGCATTTCAATTAGGCATTCCTGAACTGAGTCCTACAGCTGCAAGTACAAACTTGTAGCTACTTTGGCAAGTGCAAATGAGTGATTGGAATGTGTAAATTGCACATATAACCACTCACACACATGCCTTTTTGAACACTTTGGAGATGGAGGGGAGATTTCATGTATGATAGGTAGATAGATAATTGATAGATATTTTGATACAGATATAGAGACAGAGAAAATAGAGAAAGATAAAAGCAGAAATAGAGAAATATATAGGATTGACACAGGAAGCTTATTGATTACTAATAGCAGAAGTGGGTATTAGTCTCAGTTCAAGACCTTACATCCAAAAGTTGCCTTTCTTCACTATAATTGAATGTGTTTATCTTAGTTTGGGGTCTATTATAATAATAAAAATTCAAATATCTATATCTATATCTATCTATCTATCTAT
>JAJPUD010012005.1:681-19472 GCA_023553655.1 Myrmecobius fasciatus
GGGGTGGGGGGTGGGGGGAAGGAGGGGAAAAGCTTGGGGAAAAAAAGTTTTTGCAAAGGTCAATGTTGAAAAATCACTCATATGTTTTGTAAATAAAAAGCTTTATATAAAAAAATAAAAGAAAAAAATTTCAACATAAAAAAATAATTAATGGATGAAATACTCCCTTTAAGTCAAAACAAGAATAGGACTCAGCATAAACCACCATGGCAAATGCAGAGATGAGAGGAATTTCACTCAGCTAAAGCAGTCTATTAGTAAACTTCCTTTTCTCAAAAGTTGTATGTCCTTTAATTATAATTCAGAACCTGATCTAGCTGGGTTGTATCTGGCTAGAACACATTCTTGAATTATACTGTGCACATTATTCTAGGAAATGATGTATGTGAATGTGAAAGTTCACAGAAAATTTTTTATCACATTGTCTCAGACTAACCATGGACAATTAATATTTTCCCATTTTTAAAATCTGTCATTATTTGTGTGAAAAGCATTTTGAAATTGTATTTTTATAAGTCCCTGGATATATCTTGGCAAATAGACTTCCAAGTATTTTGCATTGTCTGCATTTATTGTAAATGGAATTTCTCTTTCTATCTTTCCCTACTGGATTTTGTTAGCTTAAAATATAATCAATTCTTATGAAATAGTGGGTTTGTTTATTTTTCCCATCCTACAATTTTGCTAAAGTTATCAATTGTATCAATTAATTTTTATTTTGTTCTTTAGGATTCCCTAAATATACCATCATGTCACCCAAAAGAGTGATCTTGTTTTGCTTCCTCATTGCCTATTTTAATTGGTTTTGTTTATTTTTCTTCTCATTGTTGCGGCTAGTATTTTTAGTGCTGTACTAGACAATACTGGTAACAATGGGAATTCCAGGTGGTTTAAGATAGATGCTACATATCCTTTTAAGGAAAGCTTCTTTTATTCCTGTGCATTCTGTTTTTTGTTGGTTTTGTTGCTGTTACATTTAATTATGCTGACAGTTTTCCTGATTTTTAACCCTGAATTCCTAGTATAAATCCCACCTAGTCAAAATATATGATTTTTGTGGTATATTTTGTAATGTCTTTGATACTATTTTATTTAAAATTTTGCATCAGCACTCAACAGGGAATTCATTTTATATCAGGAAATTACAATTTTCTTTCTGTTTTTGCTCTTCCTGTTTTATGTATAAGCATATTTGTGGTGTAAAAAGAACTTTGTAGGACTTCTTTTTTGCCTATTTTCCCCCAAATAGTTTCTATAGTATTGAAATTAATTGTTCTTTAAATGTTTGCATTCTACCAAACATCAGATCCTAGTGATTTTTTCTTAGGAAGCTCATTAACGGTTTCTTCAATTTCTTTTTTGTGTGTGTGATAGGGTTCTTTAAATACTCTATCTCCTCCTTTGTTCATCTGGAAAATTTATATTTTTATAAATATTCATCCATTTCATGTACATTGTCAGATTTATTGACATAAAATTGCTGAATGTTCCTCCTGAAAATTCCTTTAGTTTCATCTTCATTGGTGGTACATTCACTCTTTTCATGTTTGATACTATTAATTTGGTTTCTTCTTTCGTTTTTCTTTAAAAAATTCAAATTAAACGATGGTTTATCTGTTTTTATTATTTTCCCCCATTAAACTAGCTGCTAGGTTTGGTTTTGTATTTGTTCACTTTTTTTTCTTAACTTTAATTTTTATTAATCTCTTTGATTTTCAATTTGTTGTATAATTAACCATTTTAAATTTGTTCTTTTTCTATTTTAAAAAATCATCAACTTATTGATCTGTTTTTTCTCTATTTTTATTGACATAAACATTGAGATATAAATTTTCCCAAGTATTGCTTTGTCTGCGTCCCCAAAATTTTAGTATGTTATCTCATTATTATCATTCTCTTTAAAAAAATATTGTTCTCCAGATCCAACTATTCTGGAGAGCAATGTGGAACTATGCTCAAAAAGTTATCAAACTTTTTTTGACCCAGCAGTGTTTCTACTGGGTTTATATCTTAAAGGAGGGAAAGGGACCCACATGTGCAAAAATGTGTGTGGCAGCCCTTTTTGTAGTAGCTAGAAACTGGAAACTAAATGGATGCCCATCAATTGGAGTATGGCTGAATAAATTATGGTATATGGATTTTTTTTAATTTTATTTTATTTGCAAAACATATGTATGGGTAATTCTTCAACAGTAACCTTTGCATAGCTTTCTGTTACAAATTTTCCACCCAACTCCCCACCCCTCCCCTAGATGGCAGGATATCCACTACATGTTAATTATGTTAAAATACTTGACAAATCAAATATATGTGGTATATGAATGTTATGGAATATTGTTGTTCTTTAAGAAATGACCAACAGGATGATTTCAGAGAGGCCTGAAGAGACTTACACGAATTGATGTTAAATGAAACAAGCAGAACCAGGAGATCATTATACAAGGCAAAACAAGACTATAAGATGATCAATTCTGTTGGATGTGGCTCTCTTCAGCAATGAGATGATTCAACCAATTCCAATTGTTCAATGATGAAGAGAGCTATCTATACCCAGAGAAAGGACTGTAGGAACTAAGTGTGGACTACACTCTTTCTGTTGTTGCTTGCTTGCATTTTGTTTTCTTTCTCTGATTTTATTTCTCCCTTCTTAATCTGATTTTTCTTGTGCAGCAAGAAAAATGTACAAATATTGTGCATATATTGGATTTAACATATATTTTAACAAATTTAACATGTATTGGACTACCTGCCATCTAAGGGAGAGGGTGGGGGGAAGGAGGGGAAAATTTGGAACAGAAGGTTTTGCAAGGGTCAGTGTTGAAAAATTACCTATGCATATGTTTTGTAAATAAAAAGATTTAATAAAAAATTTAAAACAAATATATTGTTCTCTGACCCACTCATTCATTAGGAATACATTAGTTCCTTATTAATTTTTGATTCATTTTTCCATGGCCCAATTTTAATTTACATAGACTGAAATTTGATTCTGCTCCAGATTTTTATTTTTACTCAGTTTTCCCCCCGTGTTTCAAATGTCTTTCTTGGAGGAAGATTCTGGGAAGATAGCAGAGTAGGTTGGTAAATTTTCCCCACAAATAGAACAAATTTGCACCTCGGTGCAAACATAGATTGGTGAAAAATCTAGAGCACTTGGGGCAGAACAGGGGTCTTCTAGATTCAACCTGAGAAGATCTCAAGGGTAGCTCTGCAAAAACACCAAGTGGGGATCCCTAGGGCGAGCTGGGTGTGGCTGGAGACTCAGAACTGCAGAAACTTTCACTTCCTAGACTGTCTGTTGATCCTGGAAGAAATGAACTTTGCTGAATAGGAAGGCAGGCCCAGCTGTGCTGCAGAGACACAGCCTTGGGCAAGAAGGAATCAGCACCTGGTGAGTGAAATAGAGCAGGGATGCTGCTGGCTATGGGTACTTGCAGTAGAGTAGAGCTGTTGGGGTTCCTGATGAGAGGAGAGAGCTGAAGGACAGCCAGAGACACCATCCCCCCATTCTGTGAGTAGAGGTGTTTACACTAATACCTCTTATTTAAAAAAAAAAAAGGAACCTGCAAAGAAGAAAGAATCCCACAATTGAAACATATTTGGGGAACAAGGAAGACCAGGATTCCTCTTCAGAAAAGGACACTTTACTAAAAAAAAAAAAATTAAATGAGAGACATTGAGGAAAAACTAAAAAATAATAAAAATCATCCAAGAAAAGCAAGAAAATTATGAAAAAATAACCAATTAGAAAAGGAGGTACAAAGACTCAAAGATGAAAATAAGTCTTTGAAAAATAGAGTTGAGCAAGGGGAAGCCAATGAAACTATAAGTGACAAAGAAATAACAAAACAGATCATAAAGAATGAGAAAATAGAACAGAATGTGAAACACTTTATGTAATAATAAACAAGAGATCTGGAGAACAATGGTGCAGAGGAAGAATAGACACAGACATATTACAGGGAGGAAAAGGGCTTTTAGTTCTGAAAACCTACTCACTTAGGAAATGGATTCAATAGACAGCAATACAAATATATCATGAAGGGTATAGCACCTTCCAAAATTTATTAAAAAAAATAAGCAGGTAAGAATGGGCAGATAGGGAAGCAAAGGGTGAGGGAAGAAGACAAAGCATCCTTGGTTGGGGGGACATTAAGTAATAGTAAAGGAAATTAGGGAGCAGAATTTAATTAAAGCATCAGCAAGGATAGGAAAGATGTGTGTGTATGTGGGTTGCTTGTGTGACAGTGTGTATATATATATGTGTATGTATATCTATGTATATCTTTTCTTAACTATAGCTTGTTTGTATACCTAAATATATCTTTTCTTAACTATAGCTTGTTTGGGGATGGTAGGGGGAATGAAAGGGGGGAAAAGAATAAAGTAAATAAGATACACAACAAGTTTGTTTCTTGTAAATAATATATTATTGGATATTATTTTCTAATCCATTTTGCTATCTGCTTCTATTTTCTGGGTGAGTTCATCCCATTCACATTCTCAGTTATACTAGTAACTGTATTTCCTTCATCTTATTTTCCTCCTCCTTTTTCTCCTTTCCTTGTCCTCTTCCCCTTCCCCTCTTTTTCCTCTTTTTCCTTTTTATTTGATCCTTCCCTCATTTCTCTCTCTCTCTCTCTCTCTCTCTCTCTCTCTCTTGACCAATAAAGGGAAGCAATTATTGTAAATTATATGTTACAATAATTGCTTCCCTTTATTGGTCCTTCCTTCTCACGATTGCTCTTCTTTTATCCCATTCTCCTCCTACTTCCTTTTTGGGTGAAATAGTTTTATATAACCAACGAAATGTGTATGTTATTCCCTCTTTGAGCCAATTGCACTGAGAGTGAGGCTCAATCATTGATTGCCCCTTATTTCCTCTCTACTGTAAAAATTCTACCTCTTTTATGTAATATAATTTTCCCATTATTTCTCCCCTTACTTTTATTTCAGGGCAACTCTTTCTCACCCCTGAATTTTTCTTGAAATCATCACATCATAGTCAATTCATACACCTATATTCTATGTATCCCAGTTCATTTACCTTCTGGTATAATATTCTAAGTCCTCTTTGTTTTTTTCACATAGAAGCTGCTAAATGTTATGTGATATGATTGTGAATCCATGTTGTTTGAATTGTTGCTTTTGTTATGTTTTTTTTTTCCATCTGCCTTGCAATCTTTTCTCTTTGATCTAATATTTCTGAAATTTGGCTTTAATATTTCTGGGAATTTTTCTTTGGGGATTTCTTTCAAGAGGTGATAGGTTGATTTTTTCAATTTTTATTTTATTCTCTGGTTCTAAAATATTAGGGCAGTTTTTTCTTGAAATATAATGTCTAGGGAGCAGCTAGGTGGCACAGCAGATAGAGCACTAGCCCTGAAGTCAGAAGGACTTGAGTTCAAATCTGCCCTCAGACACTTAACACTTCCTAGCTGTGTGACCCTGAGCAAGTCATTTAACCCCAATTGCTTAAGCAAAAAAAAAAAAAAAGAAGAAGAATAAAAAAAAAGAAATATTATGTCTATGCTAATTTTTTTCATTACTTTCAGGTTGTCCAGTAATTTTTAAATTACCTTACTTCAATCTATATCCTAGTTCAGTTGCTTTTTAATTGAAACATTTTACATTTTGTTTTATTTTTCATGCTTTTGTTTTGGGATTCCTCATGTAGTCATTAACTTCCATTTACCCAATTTTAATTTTAAGGAGTTATTATATTTAGTGAGCTTCTATACTTCCATATCTATGCCTTTTTAAGGCATTCTTTTCTTCAGTGAAATCTGTACCACTTCCCCCCACCCTGGCTAATTCTACTTTTAAGGAGTTATCTTCAGTGGATTTTTGTGCCTCTTTTACCATTTGGCCTGTACTTTTTTTTAAGTGCAATTTTCTCCAGTATTTTAGTGCTCTTTTTACCAAGTTGTTGATTAATTTTTTTAATTGTTTAATTATTTAATTGTTTTTGGTTATACACATATATTAACTTTTTAAAATATACATTTCTTTATGAATCACAATGAAAGATAAAACTCAGAACAAAAAGGAAAAATCAGGAAAGAAGGAAAAAAAGGAAAGAAAGATGTTGTTTGCTTTACATTTGTTGATTTACATTCATTTTCCATAGTTCTTTTTCTGGATATAAATAGTGTTTTCAATCCAAAATTTATTGGGTTTGCTGAAGCACTGAAAAGAACCAAGTCTTCCACAGCTGATCATGATACAATCTTGCTATTACTGATATTCTCCTACAACTATAAGAATTAATGCCTTTTTTTGCCTTGGAACTGAGTCCAGGTCTTCTGTTCCATTATATATGATTGCAGACATTCTTCTCTGCCTTGGGCCTGTGACCAGGACCTGCTTCCCTGTAGCTTCAAGCACTAATGTTCCCCTTAGCCTTAGAATTGTGGCCCAAAACTGGATATGGACAATACAACAGGGGCCTGAGCCCAGCAGCAACAAATAGTTCCCTGAAATCTCTTTAGGACAAGTTTGCAGACCCTCTTAATTTTTGGGCTGAAAAATCCCCAAACTGCTGCATTCAAGGCTTATTGCTGATGTTGCGGCCCCAGTCTTTGCTACTGTTGGGCTGATCACAACTCTTTTTTTTTTTTTTTGGTGGGGGGCAGGGTATTGGAAAATGCCTTTCCACAATTTTTTGTTGGTTCTGAATTTTACCTGAGTTATTATTTTAAAGTTGTTTGAAAGGGAATTTTGGGAGAATTCAACTGAGTTGGTGCTTATGTTCTGCCATTTTTGTTTGCCTTTTCCACACTTTCCAGGCATTTTCTAGTAACTTGTCAGAACAAGTTACTCTGTATGTGTATTGTGTGTGTGCCCATGAATCTGCCTAAGAGATATAAATATATAAAAAAAGGATCAGGAAATAAGGAACAGTCATTATAAACCAGGAAATCTTAAACATTTTCCATTCATGATCCCTTTTCATTCAAGACTTTTTTTTACATGATTCTAGGTATGTAAGTATGTAAAACAGCTATAAAATCAAGCATTTACTGATAATGAATCATTCATTTAAGAGACCCCCACATTCAGTTACAAGACTCCACATGGGGTCACAAAACTCAGCTTCAGAAGCTTGGTTATAAACTACTGATAGATAATTGATATATCATGTGAGTGGTATCTTCAAAATGTAAAAACAAAAGCATTTTTCTTGAAAACTCCAAGACAAGATCTCAGCCTCTTTTGAAAGGTAATTTCCTTTGAAGTCTGGTGATATCTACAGACCCCTTTCTCAGAATAACAGCTGTTGCCTATTTCATAAGAATTATGAACTTCAGTTAGAGGTTAGTAAAAATAAAATGTGTTTTTCCAATCCAAATTCACAGATTCCCTGAAATCTGTACCCTATATATATATATATACATATAAGCACTGATGATGATTTTTTTAAAAAAGCCTAAACATGCTCTCTATATATGTTTTTAATGAATAGGAATTATATAGAATGAGAAATATGAATAGTTGTGACCTGAACTGATGCAAAAAGTACCTTTCTGTATCAATAAGATAACAATTCTTTTAAAACATTAAACATTCATGTATTTGTTCCAGATCTGTAATTATACCTATCTAATAAATTTGTTCTATGGAAACTCCTTCTACCAGTATCAGCAAGTTGTTTGTAACTTATAGCCTTGAGAGATATTTGAAACATCATGAGGTAAAGTGACTTGTCCTTTGGTATACAGTGGGTATGCCAAGGGCAGGACTGGACCCTCAAGTCAACCCTCTGTCCTCTAGTCATATTACCTGTCTACAGGGTTAAAAATGTTTTCAACCCAACACTATTATGAAGCAAATTGTGAGAACTAACATTTTGATTCTACTAAAGAGTAATCTGAATCTTAAAGGGATCTAGTAACTTGCCTCACATCCCTCAGAATTTCTAGATTTATCAGGTAGAAAGGGAGTATGCATTTTTAGATGTCTACTATATAGCAGGCACTATGATAAAGACTTTTTACAAATATTCTTTTATATTGATCATCACAACTCTGTGAAACAGGTATTATTATTATTAGCCCCATTTTAAAATTGAGGAAATAGAGGCAAAGATAGTTTAAATGATTTGTCACATACCTAATAAGGATAAAAGGCTAGATTTGAACTCATGTCTTCCTGGCTTCAGGCCCAGTGATTTATCCTCAATCAGCTACTTCTTGATTATAAATTGCTTTCTTTGTTATCAACTAATTAGTCATTCAATCAATTAACAAATATTTTTGAAGAATTATGTGCCTGGTATTGTGCTACACATTGAGAACTTAAAAAAAAAAACAGTCCCTGCCCTCAAGAACCTTACACTTTAATGTTATAAGCCATCAAGGTAAGTAGTATGCCCTCCATCATTTTATTTTATTGATCTAAAAACTGGGTCTTAGAGAAGTGACCTGACTTTCTGATTATCAAGGCAAACTATGAATTGCAAAGGAACAAATAAAATTATTTTTGTTATATAAAACTGCTAGAAAAATTCCAATAAGTGCTAAACTTTTGATATCTAAAGTACCATATTTTCCCCAAAAACATATCACATAAACACATACAACCAGAGAGACAGACAGACAAAGACACATATAGAAACAGAGAGAGGATGGAGGGAAGGAGGAAAGGGGGAGGAGAGAAAGAAAGGGGGAGGGGAGAAGTAGGGAGGAAGAAAGTAGTAAAGGCATTTCCATATAAGTAAATAAAATTATTTCTCTGCCTTATTTCTCTATCATGATTTTCTCCAGTTGTTGCTTGGAGGTGTTATGTAGATGGAGTACAAGTAATGTCTCTCTTTCAAATCTAACTTTTGAAAACGATCTACAATCAAACCATCTTCATATTCTATATGCTACTGACACTTAAAATCCCACATCATAACATTTAAAACGCAATACTTTTCAATATTATTACAAGCTGGAGTCCCATTCAAAAGACTTTGGAAATGAACTTCCCATGATATTCCATTGGAATCTTGAATAACCCACTTGTCAGAATTACTACAGAAAGGGTTCCTTTTTTAGGTCTGGGTTTTTACTAGATGATTTCTGAGCTCCTTTCATCTCTGAGTTTCTGTGATTCTATGGCTTTCTGATCATTTCTTAGTGGTTTCAGTGGCACCTGAGCCCTGACAGAGTATTCCATTAGATATCCAGTGACAGGATCATGCATACAAACAATCCATAGTGGGACCACTTTGTCTTATCTGGTATTTGTCACAGCTTTGTGCTGAATCAAAATGCTGATTCCAAAGTTCTCTTTCAATAGTCCTCAAACTCTACTGTCCAAAGGGCTTCAGCCATCATTCTTCTAAATATTTAGTCACACACTGTTTTTGTGAGAACTCAGTAAAGCTCAAAAATATGGGGGAGGTGACCCACTTCAGTTCTCTCAAATAGAGAGAGGAACAAATGGGACATGAATCGTAATTTCTAGAAGCTTTTGAAGTCTTAGAGAGGGTCCAATGTCTCTGGGGGATGGGGGAGCGGGAGCCTGGACTATCTATCTTTTCTATCTGATTCATCTTCTTATTCCCTTCACACTCCATTGCTAGGTGTTGGCAACAAAACCAACCATGAAAACAAGAACAATATTAGCATTTATATAGTGTTTATTATGTATCAGGCACTGTGTTAAGTACTTTATAAATATTATCTCATCTAGTCCTCACAACAACCACAGGGTATAGATGCTATTATTATCAGTTTATAGTTGAGGAAAAAGAGGCAGAGGAGATAAACTTGCCTGGTATAAGACTATTATTAAGTGCCTGAGACTATATTTGAACTGAGGTCTTCTTGACTCTAAGTTCAGTGAATGACCCTCCACACTACCTATCTGGATGTGTAGGGTCATAAAGAGTGTAAAAAATTGTCTGACAATGATCAAATTGTCTATTTTTTTGAGATTCTTCTACTGAGATATTCTACTTTTCCACTTCTGCAGAAGAGCATCATATGCTAACTTCATACCTCTAAAATCCTAATGCAGCTAACAGCAGCTGATGGGTAGAGTGCTATATCTGGAGTGAGATCCTGAGCTCAAATGTGACCCAAAGACCTGAATTCAAATGGACTTCAGACACTTAATTACTAGGCAATTCATTTACTCTCTATCTACATCCAATTCTTGACCTGTAAAATGTATTTTCACATACTAGATGTACTCTTTCTTCCAACCCAACAGTAATTTCCCCCGTGCCCATATGAAAATGTGGAACTATGAGAAGCCTAGTGATCTTAGTCAAGTCAACCTACTCTTTTAGAGCTTAATCTCATATGTAAAATTGAAGTAAGAGAAAACTGGCCTGTATGATGTTTGAAGTTCCAATATTCTATTCTATATTCTATCATTCTTTCCAATTATAAACTGTTAGGTGTCTTACTCCAAGGTAGATATTGCTTATAACCACTTCTAGGATTAGTCCTTTGAGACTGCATGACAATAAATATGAGAGGCAAAAGGATGGATAAAATGTATTTTAACCATGAACTAAAGCTTAAGGCAAAAGCATAGAGATGAAAAATGGTGGGTTGTGTGTAAGGAATATCTAAATGACTGTTTTTTTATGTTTGTGGAGTGTGGTAACAGGAGTGATACAGAATAATACTAGAGAGATACTTTATCACTAGGTTGTGAAGATGACTTGCAGGATCTTTGCTTCCTTCATCACTTAACTCAAATTCAATCCTCTGGAAAAGGTCTTTCCTAGTCCTTCCAAGTTGCTAATGTTTTCCCATCTTAGATAACCTTCCCCTATGTATCTTGTAAATATCTTTTCAGGGCTGGCTGGGTCTCCATATTTCACCAAGGCTGCAATTGCAAGAGCCCCTCCTGGCCAAACTTCATTGCTTACTGACATAAATGATTTTGAGACAGGCCAGTTCTTCCAATCTGATAGCTCTTTTCCTCTCAGGAGCTCACCCTATTGGTAAAGGACCTAATTCCTTCATCCAGTTGGTTTTAGTCTTACTGCAACTGCTCAGGAGAGCTATTAGCCTCAGTTTTCTCTAGCAGCAGAGATTATAAGAGATTCACCACCATATTGGGCTGTATATTTATGTCTGAGTTGTCTTCTCCTCCACTAGAATGTTAATTGCTGAAGAGCAGGGATAGTTTTTTGTTTGTTTGTTTGTTTGTTTTTTTTATCTTTGTATCCTGGTACACAGCACAGAAGCTGGCTCATAAGAGGTGTATAATAAATAATAACTGATTGACTACTTGATAGTGTGGGAGTCCTCCAAAATGCAGGAATGGAATGGAGGATGAGTTCTCATTGTGGAAACTGGAAAATTCCAAGTCATTCTTCTTTCAATGAGCTTACACTAACCTGGTCTGTAACCTGTAGGTCAGAAATCTGGCTCATTATTACTTTATCATACTTGCATTAGCACCTACTACTCCCCTGAATCACTCTCATTAAGCTGTTTTTCATGTTTTCTCTACATAATGTCCTAAATAAAAATAAATTTTGGCATTAGTTAACTACATTACATCACATGAATTTTAAGTACCAAAACTTGAGGGAAATAAAGCTTTATGAAAGAATATTTTATAAATCTAAATCAGACATGACAGTAGATACTTATAAAATATGTTGGATTTTGGAGCTATTGAAAAAAAGTTGGTCTCTTTGAATTCTTTTAATTTTGTTTTGAGCTCTCCACAATCTGGCCCCATCCTTCCTTTTCAGGCTTCTATATCACTATTTCTCGGCTCTAGACAAATAGGACTATTTGCTCTCCTCCAAAACACAAGCATTATTTTTCTACCTAAGTACCTTTTCTCATACTTTTTTTCCCCTCTTGCTTGTTAAATTCCATTATTCAAGAACCAGTTTGATTGACCCCACCTTCATGATGCTTTTTCTGATTGCCCAAAGTAGAAAAGTTCTCTTTCACCTCTGAACTACAGCAGTTCATATTTCTTATTTTTTCCCTTGAACTATGATTATTTGTATATGTGGGTCTTGTCTTCCCTACTGGGTTAGATACTTCTGGAGAGTAGAGAATGTGTATTATCTGTTTTTGAAGTCATCACACTCCTAATATTTTGCACATGGTAAGTAATTGCTAAATTGAATTGAATTAAATCCAATTTTATTCTAGTTTCCAGTGCTTTCAGTCCACTGACCTTTTTCAGAGAAGCAGAGAGATTGTATCATATAGTAGAAAGAGAAATGTCCTATGGATATAGAAATCCAGATTCATATCCTAACCTCATCACTTATTTGCTGTATGACCACAACTCTCCCCTAATTGCATTTTCTATGTAAATAAGGATGAAAATACCAAGATTTTATAAGACTGAGAATAGAAACACTGAGTAGCAGAAAAATGAAAGTTTTAAATTTTTATAATATCTATTATGTATACTTCCTCTTAGGTATAGTAAGGAGTTTATTTAATATTTTTAATTTTTAACATTTTACTAAGACTCAGTTATGGACATATCAATATTACCCCTCCATTCCCATCCTACACACTCATTTATTCAGTGAGCCTTCCCTTTTAACAAAGGGAAAAATGTTGCAAAGAGATCTCAAATGACAGCATATGTGATACTCTACCTATAATCCCTAGCATCTCTACTGAAACAAAGGAGGGGTAGTTAGTCATCTCTTTTCTAGGACGTTGATTGATCTTTATTATTTTAAAGTGTTCAACTTTATTTTGGTGATCTTTCCATTTATATATTGTAGTCATGATGCCCCAATCTGCTTAACTTTTCTTCACTAGTTCTTATAACTAGTTCTCATATTTCTTTTAATTTTTCATGCATGCCATTTCTTTCTGCACAAAAATATTCTTTATATTCATATATCTGTTTTTTCCAGCCTTTCCTGATTAATGAGCACTGACTTAATTGGAGGTGAATGTCAACAAATTTGGATTAAATATAGCTCAAAGTGGAATAAAATATAGGAAACAGAGAGAGGTGTTTTTTTTTTTTAAATATCAGATCTTGAGAGTGATATTATGAGATTTTGGATGCTATTTTGCTCTGTTGTTGCTGTTATTTTAGTTTTCTTTATTTCTTTTTTCACTCAATAGTCCTTGATTTTTCAAAATACAAGTAAAGATAGTTTTCAACATTCATTTTTATAAGACTTTGTGTTCCAGGTTTTTTTTTTCTCCCCCTCCCTATGCTCCTCCTCCCTAAGACAGCAAGCAATCTGATATAAATATGTACAATCTTTTTAAACATATTTCCATATTTATCACATTGTATAAGAAAAATTAGCCCAAAAGGGAAAAACAGAATAAGCAAAAGAAAAAAAGCAAACAAACAAAAAAGTGAAAATACTATGCTTTGATCCATATTAAGTCTCCATAGTTCTCTCTTGAGATGAGAATGGCATTTTCCATCCCAAGTCTATTGGATTTGTTAGACTTTATTTTGCAAACATTCTCACTTTCCTATTCAGTAATAAGTGAAATTTTGAGTTTGGGATACTGGAAAATAGCTCATGGCCTAGAAAACTGACAATGGGCAGAAAAATCTATTTTGTTTTGTTTTCAATTTCTATACAAGTGTAGGTCATCATCCTCAAATGTCAGTTATTAGGCCTATTTTCAAGGATTAATAAGCTTCTCTTTTCTTCTTCTTCCCTTTGGTTAGTCTTCCAGTCTCAAATCTCTCCCCAACTTTATCTTCCATTATGCTATCAAAGTTATCTTCCTGAAGGAGTGGACCCTCATTATTTCCAGGATCAATTATAAAACACTCTATTTGTCATTCAAAGCCCTTGATGATTTGACTGCTTCCTACTATTCTGATCTTCTTACCCCTTACTTTTCCTTCTATATATTGTACAATACAGAGACATACTGATCTGTTCCTTATACTGGATTCTCCATCTCCCCTGTTGCCTGGAATTTTCTCCCTCTTTCTCTCTCTTTTCATCTCTCCCTGTCTTCTTTTACCAAACCTTACTTTGTCTGCATCATGACTTCCAATCCTTTGACCACCTCAGGACTGTCCCCAACCCCTTTAAGCTCCTAGGCCATCACCCCTGCACCAGCTTCTCTTTCCTCCTCTTTTCCCAATTTAACTCCCTGTTGGACCCATTCAACTATGTATTTCCTCCTCTTTTGAATCCCTATATACCATATCATTTTTGTCAATTGAATCCTGCTAAACCTTCAATGTGCCAAAGATCTCAGCCTTGTGTCACACCCACCATTCACTGTTATTCATGCACATTTGCCACTGAATGAGGTACAAAAAAAAAATGGTTCAACCATCCTCATTGGACCAATAAAAATTTATATTACACCAGAACTCTCATTCTCTTGTAACAATTCTTCTTGACCTTGCTGCAGTCTTTGACATTGTTGATCACCCTCTCTTCCTTGAGATTTTTTTCAGGTTTTTGGGATACCACTCTCTTCTGATTCTCATATCAAATCACTGTTTCTGTGGATCCTCATTAAGATCATTTCCCCTAACTATAGATCTCTCATAGAGTTGTCCTGAATTCTTTTTTTTTTCTACTTCTATATCACTTTATTTGCTGATCTCATCCACTTCTATAAATTTCATCAACATTTCTTTACTAATAGTTCTTAAATCTCTCTATTTTACCCTATCTCTATTGAAATGCAATTTCACATCTCCTTCTGCTTTTCAGATATCTCAAAATGGATGTTTCTGAGACATCTTAAACTCAACATGTCCAAAATGGAATTAATTATCTTTCCCCATAAATCTTCCAGTCTCCTAATTTCTCTATTACTGTCAAGGGCAACACCATACCTCCCCCAGTCTCTTCAGATTTCAATCTGGAAATTCATCCTGGAATCTTCACTCTCTCTCATCACACATCTCTGTATCCAATCGGTTGCCAGTCTTGGCAACATTTCTTTAATATGCCCCATTCTCTTCTCTGATATTCCTAGTACTGTAGTGAAGGTCTTTTTTCAGCTCACACTTAGATGATTACAGTAGGCTGCTGGTGGGTCTGCTTGCTCCTAGTCTTTCCCCTCTCCAATTCATTCTCCATTTAGTCACCAAAATGATTTTCCTAAAGCACAGTGGAACCTACCCACTCCCTTTCTCAATAAACTCCAGTGGCTATCTATTGCCCTTTTGTCTCCTCACATGCCACACTTGACTGGACACTTTCTCTGGCTATTCCCTCTTCAGTCTCACCAACTGTCTCCCTGGTTTCCTTTTGGTAACAGCTAAAATCTCATCTTCCAAAAGTTTTTACAATCCCTCTTAAATTTTGTGTATTTTCTCTCTTAATTTTTCCTATTCACTGTATGTATAATTCCTTGGTATTTATTCTTTTGTTTGCTGACACCTCTATTAGACTGCAAGCTCTTTCAGGGCAGGTATTTTGACTCTTTCTGTATTTCCTGCACCTAGCACATTGCTTGGCACAGAGAAGTAACTTAACAAATGTTTATTGACTAACAGGCAGGTTTCTCTGCCTTCTTTCAAGTCCAAGATAAAATCTATCTTCTACAAAAAAATCTTTCCTTATTTAGATTAATGTTGGTACTTTCTCTCAACTATTTTTCTCTGACATATTTTATGCCTTTTTTAATGATTGATTTTTTGGCTCATCTGGATAAGTAGAATGATGAATTATGCTTCCACATCATACCGAAGGTCAAACCATGAAAACCTATCATGGGGAGGAAACTCACTTAGGACTCAGGAACATCTTGGTTAAAATTTCTCTTCTGAAATTAAAACACTGAATGAGGCTGATCACATCACATTATTTCTCTGTGCTTCAGGTTCTTTATCTGCAAAATAGGCACAGTAGTAATACCTACAGCATCTACTCTACAGGTTTGTTGTCAGATTCAAATGAGATAATGTGAGTGAAATGTTTTGTAAGGCTATACCATATAAATTTCATCTATAAATATCACTATCATAACCATTTCATCTAGAAGGCAATCAAATCCAATATCCTCATTTTCTTGATAAAAAAGCTGAGTCTCAGAAAGATAGGCTAAGTCTACTTGATGTAGGTTATTACTAAGAAAAATTTATATATTTATTTATGAGTATGTATATATGTATGTACACATATTTATATATGAGATATGTATATACACATATACACATTGTAAATGTTTGTATAAATATTGCTAGACAGATAATATTGTGGAATACTTTGTTCTTAGTCAAATAAAAACAAAAGAGATTAGAAAGAACAAAGCAAAAAATAACAAAATAACATCTCCCATAGCTATACCCAACTGCTTATACAAACTGATGCTTGGTATATGTTAACTACCATTCAAGCAATTAGATCTCACATGGCCAATCTGATTATTCCACAGTTGCCTCATCATTGTTTTTCCAGGTAAATAGTTACCAAAGCAATTGTATCCATAAATTGGCATTGGTGAAATTATTAAGACACTTTTTGAGCCTGAAAAAAAGAATTGAAAATGTATGTGAGTATGAAATAAGCCAACTGAAATGAAGACATTGTATTACACTGGCTAACATCTGGCTAGAAGAAAGATCTTATTTCTGATGTTGACATATTTTTGTAGCCTACTGTTTACCTATTGTAATTCTGACAAAGCACAGAAGGCATTTAATAAGGCAGGTTAGCATATGAAGATCGCAATCTTTGGAGCTAAAAGTAACCTTTAAAGATCAACAAAGACAATTATTTCATTTCACTAGATAGAAAATTAAGCCTTAGGGACTTAATTAATTAATCAATTAATTAATTAAGCCAACATTACTTAGAAAGTCTGAATCCATGGCTTTTCCTAATAATGCATTCTTCCTTCTTAGATTACACTGGAAATATAAATTTATGAGTAACAGAGGATGGACCAGTGAGGATTCAGTCCTCAATACATGCACAATAGGCTCTGTTTGCTGCTGATCTCATGAGGGGAAGCTTTGTAACCCAGCTTCCAGCAATGTTTGATGGCCTTATATGGAGGGTACCTGCCCACAATGCACAATTCTATGACTATTTCCTATATTCTTACTTCATAGTGAAGAAAAACATTTTAACTTACTGCAGATTCAGAAAAGAGAGTGTCTATACACAAAAGATTTCAATGGAATAATTGAAGAAACAGGGTTACAGAAACAGAAGTTTGGGTGCTAGGTTCTCTTTACATTTGTGGAAATGTGGAAATGTGGCATTAAATACATAATGGTTTGCTTTCTTTGCTTTTGTATGAAAGTGTATTTTTTACTGTTCTTGTATAGATGAGTATAAAAATGAAATGAATCATACTACAAGTTGGTAAACTTCAAAAAAAAAAAGTCATAGAATCAACCAGAGGTCAAACAGACAAGCCTGGAAAGGAAGCAGTTTTGAGAAGAGATTGGTTCAATCCAGCCCAACAGCAGACTAATATGGAAGTCCATATTCCATGAACTATTTCACCCAGAAGTGAACATAGTAATGAAAAGATTTGATAATACCCATTTTAAATTTGAACCCACTATCCCCAGGGACTGAAGTGGTAGAGAGAGTGCCAGGGAATGTGTTTTATACTTCAAATCTTATTATATATTCTCAATAAATATCTCATTACACAAGCTAAATGTTATTTATTGTTTATCAATGATGTTCAGGAGATGCAGTCAGTTAAATGATAGAGCAGAGGTACTGTCACTGGCAAATGGAATGATTGGAGATTGGTACTGGAAAGTAAGCAAGGCTTAGTAACGTATCGGGACCAAACAAACAAAAACATTAGAAGTTATGCTCAGTCCCTTAGATATCCATAGGGCTCTAAGTGGAGATGTATCTAGCTGAGTTCTCAGAATGTAACCTGTTAGTTCATTCCACTATGTGTTCGGAGATTAAGTCCAGAAACTTATCTTAAAATGTCATTGTTAAAATTATCATCATTTCATCATCATCAGGAGTATATTATAAAATAGAGATGAATGATTCAGTAAAATTTGTAAAAAGGTCCATGTTTTCTTGAAGTACCTTCTTTGAGGGAATGTTTGTGGATGAATAACTAAGGTAATGTAGGGAATCAAATGACACTAGGTTTCATCCAAGTAGAAAAATAAAAAGGGTTTTAGGTCCTATTGTCTAACCCAGTGGGGGTAATTCAGCCTTTAGGGATTCTTGTGATAATTCCTAGTACATGAAGATATCCCAAATGATACAGTTCTATATTTGCCTTTCATTTTTGTTACTGTTTTATCCGATGCTCTGTTAAAGTTAAATATTTGCTTGTATGTTTTCCAAAGGATCTAGGCTTATCTGGGACCTTTAATTATCTTAACCAGAAGTCCTAGTAACTATCTTTATTTCTGTTTTATTGGTTCAGAGATTGAGCCTTAGACCTTAATTAATTATTCCCATGTTGTTTAGCAGAATAGAAATTTTGGATAAGAATCCTAACTAGCACAATTGTTAGCTAAAGTATTCTGGCCTTATTTTGAGTATCAACTTCCAGTCAAGCATTTGGCATCTGTCTATAGAGCTATTATGCTGTTCTCTGTGCACTGTATTTACGTAATATGGATGAGTATCCCATGGTTATGTTCTCAGTCTCAATCCTACTTAGCTTCACCTGAAGGCTATTCTCATCACTGGCAACTAACTCTAGTAATGATAAGCTTTTATTGATACCAGTTCAACAATTCTTTCCCACTGCTCATAACTAAAAACAGATGAATGATGCCCTTGCCTAAGCAGTCTCACTCTTCAAGGAACATACAGACAAAAAGACACTATTGTGTGTGTGTATAGGTAGATAGATAGACAGATAGATAGATAGATAGATAGATAGATAGATAGATAGATAGATAGA
>JAJPUD010012005.1:19482-51447 GCA_023553655.1 Myrmecobius fasciatus
AGATAGATAGATAGATAGATAGATAGATAGATAGATAGATAGATAGATAGATAGATAGTATTTTGGACCAGATCTGAATGGGAGGCTATTTTGGACCCAGACCTGAATGGGAAGATTTCAGAGAAGACACTGCAATTCACATAGTTTATTGTGAGTTCTAATACTGAGGGCGAAGAGTTGCTCAGATCATATAATCTTGTAAAGACCTCAAGAGCAAAATCTTAAAAACATTTGGCATAGTAATAACTTATCTTGACTAGTTGGCAATGAACAGAATGAATCAACTTATCAGTATCATGATATTCTTGTTACTATTGCCTCGGTGGGCTCAAAAGAGGGCCTGAGACAATTTAAATCATAGTAAATCTACCTTTCTTCCATCCCCCTTGTCACTATTCCTTCCCTCTTCCTGTGCATCCTTGGCTAAGGATTGTTTGCTATCTATAAGTATCTCTGTGTCTTTATGAAAGAGTGTCCAGTCATCATTTTTGCTTTGATGACATGACTACACATATGTCAGTTTGAAGAACAAGGCTAAAAAATAATAAATGTATGAGCAAAGAATGGTATAAGAATGGTGAAACAGTTTATGTCTGAAAGAGCTGTGGTTTGGAGGAGGCTGTGAGCTTAATATGAGCCAACAATACGATTCTGCCCCTAAAAGAATGTAATCTAAGGCTATGACGCAGAAAGATAAAATGTGTGGTGTGAGGAAAAAAATACTCCATAGGTGTGCTGATAAATGTTTAACAATCAATTTGGGGGGAAGAAGGGGTGGGTAAAACATTTGCAATGCAATTTTTTTTAGTTTAATCTGCATGATTCACATTTCCCCATCACTTTCTTAGACCTAGACAATTGACAAAACAATAAACCAATCCCTGATTGCTGATTTCTGAGGTATAAATGTTCATGATTAAAATTTATAATGGACTCCCTGAGTTGATTCCAGCACACTCCTGACTTGCTGGAATCAACTCAGGTAGCCCATTAATAAATATGTGTATTAAACTCAGTTATTGGGGCAAGTATTAAGAAGAAAATTGACAAGCTGGAGCAGTTTCAGAAGAGACTGTCAGGACAGTAAAATGCCTAGAGACCATGCTATGTGAAGATTAGTTGAAAGGATGGGAGATGTTAAGTCTATAGAAGACAGAGTAGGATGTGTACAAGAGCTGTCATAAAATATTTGAAGGACTCTCATGAAAAATAGGAATCACATTTCTTTTCTTGTCTTCAGATGGAAAGAATCAGAACAGTGGGTAGAATATAAAGTGAGAGTTTTCAACTAGATGTAAGGAAAACACACAAAACCTTTCCAAAGTATTGATATTTAGAGATGGTCAAAAAAGATAATATAAAACCTTGAGAGGCAGTAGGTCCTCCCTCATTAAAGGTCATTAGGTGTTTCTTGGATGATTACTATCTTTTTGAGGGAATAGAAGGTAATGGTTTTATTTTATTTTATTTTTTAATTTTTGTTGATTTTTTTGTTACGTCACTTTCACTTCACAATATATTTCTCCTCACAGAGAGCCACCATATAGAACAAAATTTTTAATGCAGTGAAAAAAATGCCAGTATCGACCAACATATCAACCAAATCTTATATTGTATTTATCGTTCTCTATTCTATTTCTCTATTTAGTGTTCTTTATAGTTACTTACTTCTGCAAAGAAAGCGAAAATCTATTCCCTTATCTGTTTTACAGAGTCAAGCTACACAATTCTCAGTTTTGATTATTTTGGTGCTATTCTTTCTATTCACATCATTATAGTCACTGTGCATACTTTCTTACAAGTATACTGTCTATACTTACTTAGTTCTATTTGTGTGAATGGATAGTTAGGTGACATCATAGATAAAGCACCAAACCTAAAATCAGGAAAACCTGAGTTCAAGTCCAACCTTAGATAGTTACTACTTATGTGACCCTGAACAATTCATTTAACGCTGTTTGCCTCAGTTTCCTCATTTGTAAAATGAACTGGAGAAATAGCAACCCATTCCAATATCTTTGCCAAGAAAACCTCAAATGAAGTCACACATAGAAACAATTTGTACAAATTCAGGTATTAGATGTCTGTTAGAGATGTAGTGATGGGAATTTATCTTTGAATATAGGTTTGAATAGATAACCTCTGGGAATCCTAGCTCTGGGATTTCAAACTTTTATAAGACATTTTTGGTACACTAAGGATACATAACTGATTGATTACTCATATTTCTGTTTAAATAAAGAGCCTTGAAGGGGCTGCCAATGTGCCATTGCTAGTCTCAATGCAAAGCCTAATCAGTGACAAGAGAGTACCGTGTTTCTAGCTGATGGAAGCATAGGCTGGGTAAATGTAGTCCAAAATGTCTTTAGATACAATGAACATGTTCCTGGCCTTACATCCTTTAAGGAAATTGTATTTAGATAATAGAGAACAGAAAAGCACTCAATAACAAGGCTAGCTGACATTAAGCATGAGAGTGGGTTGTCACTCAGTGCTGATGAGCCACTTTGAATGTCCAGATTGTAATTTGCTGCTTGACAGTTTTGCAGACAGTTCTACGGGAAAGAAGCTTTGTGATTTAGATATTTTTCTTGGGAAAAAAACAAAACAGTAATACATTTTGCAACACAGGTGGAAGGGATCCTCTGTCTTCAAAGGAATGTTAAAGGGAGAGGAATATTTTAGAAAGGACTCGGACAAGCTCTCTATCCCTCTTTGGTGATCTCCTCAAGTCCTAGAAGTTCCATTATTATCTCAGATGACTCGATTTCTTTGTCCAGTTCTAATTTTCCTTCTGAGCTCATCACTTATGTCACCAAGAACTGATAGATATCTACTATGGAATGTCCCATAGACATCTTGATTTCAATATATCTCAAAAGTGGTACCCATTGTTTTTCTCCTCATTCTTACCCAGCCCATTCCTCCTTAAAACTTCCCTCTTTCTGTTGAGAACCCCATCACCTTGCAAGTCATTCAGGTTACTCCCATTAGTGTCAATTTCAACTCTTTCCTTTGCTCCCACCTTCCATGTTTAATCAGTCACCAAGTCTTTTATTTATTTATTTATTTATTTATTTTTGCTGAGGCAATTGAGGTTAAGTGACTTGCCCAGGGTCACACAGCTAGGGAATGTTAAGTGTCTGAGACCAGATTTGAACCCAGGTCCTCAAGATTTCAGGGCTGGTGCTCTATCCACTGCGTCACCTAGCTGCCCCCACCAACTCTTTTAAATTCTACCTTCAAAACACCTCCCATTTTTCCCCCTTTCTCTACATTTACACATTTACTATTCTCATTCAGATTCTCATCTCCTAGTTGCTAAATTATTGCTAACTTCCTTGCTAGTTTTATTGCTTCTAAGCTTTTCCATCTCTGATCCATCTTTTATTTTTTGGCTGAGGCAATTGGGGTTAAGTGACTTGCCCAGGGTCACACAGCTCAGAGGTGATAAGTGTCTGAGGCCAGACTTGAACTCAGGTCCTCCTGACTTCACGGCTGCTGCTCTATCCACTGCACCACCTAGGTGCCCCCTGATCCATCTTGTATATAGCTCCCAACTCAGGTCTGATCATCACACTCCACACCCAAGCTTAATGAGCTTCTAAGGCACAATGAATATGTGGTCTGAGGTCAGGAAACTCTGAGTTCAAATTTGACTTCAGATGCTTACTACCTGGGGAAGCCTGAGCAAGTCACTTGACTTTCAGTTTCTATCACATATGTGATAATAGCACCTATGCCCCATGGTTGTTGTGAGGATGAAATAAGATACATATATAGTAAAGTATTTAGCACAAAGCTATATAACTGTTAGCAATTTGCTATCATTATCCTTATTACTCCTAATATAAAATCTAAGTTCCTTAGCTTGTCATTTAAAGCCCTTTATAGTCTAGCTTTGGGCTATATTTCCAGCTTAAGTTTGTATAAATCTCACTCATGCACTCTGTGCTTTGGATAAAGTATCTTCTTGGTTGCTTCTTGAACACACTAATCCATTTCCATTTTTACTCCATTTCTTGCCTATGTGCAAGAAATATCCTGGAAGGCATTCACCCCTTTCTCTGCTTCTTAAAATCCTTAGCTTCTTTGGAGGTTCACCTCAGAAGTTTTTCTTGAAAATCTTTAGTTGTTAACTATTCATTATTTATTTGTTTGAATAAGAGTATTAGGATAAAGCATTTTATATTTTAATGAAATCTTTCTAATTATCATCTCATTTTATTCTCATAACAATCATTGGAGTTAGTTATTATTATTTCCATTTTACAGGTAAGGAAACTAAGACTGAAAGCAGTTACAAGATCACAGTAAATATCTGAAGCAGAATGCAACTTTCGAACTCCAAACCTGAAGATACATCCACTATATCAACCTGTCCCTAAGAAGGATCCACATATAAACATTAATAAAGGGAAATGGTGGCTATTAAAAAATCTCAAGTGACAGGCCTTTGATATCTGTGTTTATTTATTGTGTGGATGAACATATTTCCATGCTCCAGATATGGGAAAACTCTTCTATTCTAGAGCACTGAAGAGGCAGGCAAACATGCTCTCTGGGTCATATAAAAGTAGAAGGCAACTTCATGTGGCCATGTCTAAATATGGAAAATGGGTGTGTAGAATCCATGTGACTCCTTTTCATTCAGATCATTTTGTGCCAGCATTTACATACCAACAATCATGCCAACAATTACAAATACTGATTTTGTTATTTTTCTGTGTTTTGAAAGTAAACAAACTATACTTGCATCTTAGTCTATGGCTATGGGATATTCCATAAGAGACACACTTTTTTTCCTTATTTGTGAAAGGGAATCAAATCACATTTAACCAAAGTGTTATACTTGGAGTCAGTGCCTATCTCAGGGAAGCCTGTATTGGACTAAGTAGAGGTCACAGGAGGAGCCAAAGGTGGCCTGATGCCCCAAAAGAAACAAAGAAGGTCTACATTCTAAACTGCTTTTTCCAACAGAACAATAATTAAAGAAATTATTTTACATAACCAGAGATAGCTAATGCTTCCACAACACAGAAGCCTTTATTCCTGTGGGGAATTATATTCTTTGAAATGATGCATCAATCTCACTTCTCACCTTCTATTCCTACCCCATCCTCCCACCCTTACAATCTGCCCCATTCTACTAACAGCCAGGTTCAGACTTTCATTATTTCTCACCTGGACTACTGTGATATTTCCCTAATTGATCTTCTTGACTTCAGTCTCTCCTCTTTTTAATCCAGCCTTCACATTCCAAGAATACTTGCTTCCTAATGCCATTTTCCACTGCCTACATGAGAAAATGTAAATTCTTAAGACTTATGTTCAACACTCTGCACAGTGTGGTTCCAACTTACCCCATACAGCTTTACTTTACTCATTTTTGTGCCTCCTATGCTTTGACTAAACTAATCTCTTCCCAATCCCTTAAATGATCCCTGTGATTTCCCATTTTTATACCCTTGCTCACACTCTTCTTTCCACCCAGAATTCTCTTCCCCACCATCTCTGCTTATTGAAATCTTATCCCTTTAAAGCTTAAGTCAAATGCAACCTCCCCAAGTTAGGCTTCTATGAGTCTCAATGACTTCTCATGCCTGCATTCTTGTAGCCCTTTATACTTCTTTGATTATATTTTTCTCATTCCCCAATTTATTATAGTTATCTATGAGTATATAAAATAAAACCAAGGGATCCTTAATCTGTCTGTTTCTCCATCCTATAGTAATCAAATATAATATTGTTCAATTTAAAGGAACCCTAGACTGGGAGTCAAGAAACTTACTCATCCATTTATCTGTTTATTCATCCATTCATTCTTTCCATAAACACTTGTTAAGTACTTAATATGTTGTTCTGATCACTTTGCCCTGAGGATATATAAACAAAAATGAAACAGTCACTGTTTTTAAGGTGCTTTTAATCCCCTGGGAGAAACCACATATGAAAATATAAGTATTCTGAAAATATATCTTAATATTATTAATTAGATATTGTGAGATGAGGTGAACACAAAATTTATTATTCAAAACTCAACACTTAATGTAATTTAATATTCAGCATAAAATAAATTTAAATAGCTATTACAATAGATATAAAAAGTAATTTGAGAGGGACTAATAACTGAGGAGATCAGACCAGAATTTCTATAGAGTATAGTCCCTAAGTAAAATTTTGAAGAAATCTAATGATTTTATGAGGTACAGATGAGGAAGAACATTCTAAATCTTTAAGACAGTGTGGGATAATACCAAGAGCCTGGAGTTGAAATGTCTTGTATGGAAAAATAACACATAACTCATTTTGGCTGGAGCATAGAGAATAATGATGAATAAGAAGGTATTATAAGCCTAGAAAGCCTAGAGTTAGTTTGTCTAAAACTTTAAAAGACAAATAAAAAGGTTGTCTTTTATCATTAAGACAACAAGGAGGTCTTGAAATGTTTTGGGTATGGTAGTAACATGATGAGATCCAGACTTTAGAGCATCAATTTGGAAGTCATGTAGTCCAGGGCTGCATAAAATTTTTTTTCTTGCGATTCTATTTTCCCTTAAAGTATTTTTACATTTATAGTTAGATAGATAGATAGGTAGATAGATATAGATATAGATATAGATATAGATATAGATATAGATATACTAGATATACAAATCAAGCATTTAATGATGACAAGTCATAATTTCATGATTCCCACATTCAGTTACAAGACCCCATATGGGGTCATGAACCACAGCTTAAGAATACAGGATATAGAAAATGATTTAAAGACCTAAAAGACCAGTTGGGAAGATATTGTAATAGTTCATATTAGACATAATGCAATCTGAACTAAGGGGGAGACTGTGTGAGTGTAGAGAAGGAGATGGACGTGAGAGATATTACCAAAATAAAATACCACAAGAGTGGTAACTGAATGGATATGGATAATAAGGTGAGAATGACTAAGTTTGAGAACCTGAATGGCAGGAAGGACAGTAGGACCCTCTCTTGCCAAGAAAAATAGGAAACTTGGGGAGAGAGGTGAGTTTTAAGGAGACATGTTCTGTTTTGTGTATGTTGAGTCTGGTTATTGAATTGAAGATATTTGATATTTTTAATAGAAGATGTTTGTGTGATAGTTTGAGAGAAAAACTATAGGTAGACATATTGATCTACTAATCTTTAGAAATCATAACTGAATAAAAAATAACTGATGAGATCACAACAAGAGAAAATGAGCAAAGAGAAGACAAGGGGTTTATAATAGAGCCTTGGGTGACACCTGTGATTAAGGAATAATATTTATGTAATAAATGAGTAAAAGAAACTAACAAGGGATGGTCAGTAGTAGTAAGAGAAGCCAAAATAGTCTTATGGAAACACAGAGAGTATTTGGATGGAGAAGGTAGATAACAGAGGACGAGGACTCTGAATAAGCTCTTGGAATGGCTATGAAGAGATCAGTAGTCACTTTAGACAGTTGATATTGAAAATCATGTTACATGGTGCTTATTAGTGATTGAGGTAAGAGCAAATGAATGGAAAGGAGACGTTGGCTCTAGACTCAGTTCAGTTGCTAATTAGCAATAATGGCTTTGGTTCAGTTTTCTCATATGAAGAATTTAGTCCAATTTTAGCTTTTAATCCTATATGTATGTCAATGTATGAGAAGGGTTATGCATTTGTATGTGTGTGTGTGTGTGTGTTTCTGATGTCCTTCCAAAGGATCTTTTAACTTACTATTTATGCAAAGTTTTTGATAAAGATTATTTTTTCTCTCTATGTTTTAGTTTGAATTTCTGGTCAACATAAGAGTATAGTGAAATTGAGCCTAATTGAAGATGAGTTAACTTTTGGATTTTTAAAAATCTCCATTATATAACTAATCAAGAAATCACCCAATGAACAAAAGAGAGACTAATAACACAGAGAGACTGATGTCAAGGTGACTCCAGCATTGTCTTGACATCCATGTAAAATCTGTTCTAAACTTGAGTGTAAGGTGACTGTTTCATGAGAGTGAAGCAATGCTGTTAATAGTCTCAAACCTCCCTTTTGGCCCCTGAACATTCCTGATCCAGCTCAGAGACTATAATTCCTTCCTGGGGGTTATTCTATTGTTCAGAGCAGATTAACAACACAGACACCAACTTGTAAAACCGTAAAATATTTGCAGTTCTTTTGAAGACACCAGCCGGAAAACGTGCAGCCTGCTGGGTGTGTGTGTGTGTGCAAAATCTAAAGTAAAGTATGTAGTGGGCCCCAGCCACCCTGCTGGAGATGAGATGGAATGTGGCCTCTAGAAGCTGAGTTGTTTAAGACTTTTGGGAAGCCTAGAAACAGTTATAAAGGCCAAGGGGAAACAATACCCCTCACCCTTGTAAGGAACAAACAACCTTAGCAGAGCCAAGTGAATCCAGGGGTTTCTGGTCTCATTCTCTGTCCCTGACTCCGGTGATCTGTCCCATACAAACTTGTTGGGAATTCTGATCAGACTTCGGCTGCTCAGAATATAAGGTCCTTTTGAGGGCATGAGCCAAAAATCTTCCTAAACATTAGGGAGATATGGTCTGACAAGTGGTATCAGGGGAGAGGGAACCATTTCATCATAAAAAGGGGTAAAGGATATCCAGATGGTAAGTGTGGTCAGAAGAAAGAAATATTCCAGTAAGGTCATGAAAAATGAGAATTCAGAAAAAAAAATCTATCTAATTTGTCAGTTAAGAGATTGTTTTAAGAGTGTATTTTCAGTTGAGTGATTGAACTGAAAGTCATATTCTATGGTATTGCATTGGGAGACAATGAATTTCTCCTAATTAGAGCACTCAAGTAAATATTCTCAAACCCTTGTGTCAGGAATGTAATAATAACAATAATAAGAATAACAAAATACCCATTTGCATAGTATTTTTAGGTTTGCAAAACACCTTACATACATAGACAAGATTCATTTAATAACAAGTAGGCAGGAGTTAGACTATCTAAGTCTGAATTAGTATAGATAATGAATCCCTTGGAATAGTTATAATATTCAAATTCTTACTGCCTATTTCTATTGATGTGGAGCTCATTGTCATATTTTACTTAATTATAACTTAGAATACTACAAATTTGAATACATGTGACTACTTCATGAGATTCATTATTAGTGCTGATTGGGGCTTTAGCTGTAGTTAGAAAAAAAGTGTACCAAAGTTGGTAGAGATCTCACTTTATAATTAAGACTTTCATTCAGGTCTTTTCCCTAATATTTCCTGTGTTTTCCCAGTGGGCATGTCACTTTACCTTTGAGTGCCTCGTGAAATTGTCTAAAATTCTAACGAAGAACAATTTTAGATACGCATTGTCTGACTTAATTTCCTTTCCAAAATTTTCCTATGCCTATGAAATCATGGGTCTAGGCCAAAAAAAGAAATAAAAAACAAGTATATCACTTATTAGGAGCCTAAAATTAGATTACTTTATAAAATATTTTGTCAATCTTGTGATATTTAACAGACAGTTATTGTTGATTTTATGTTTTTATTAGCAGTCTTCCTAAGCACTTGGCATGGAGTCATAAAGACTCATTTTCCTGAGTTCAAATCTAGCTTCAGATATTTACTAACTGTATGACCCAATGCAAATCACTTAATGCTATTTGCTTTAGTTTCCTCATCTATAAAATCAGCTGCAGAAGGAAATGGTAAACAACTCTGGAATGTATTAAAAAAAAAATAAAACCAAATAGGGTCATAAATAGTAAGACACAAATGAAACAAAGCAACAAGAAAATCAGCAACAAAAAAAACAAGGAGGCCAGAATTCAGCACGTCTCTAAATGTGGTTTGGCTATGGCAGAGTACTATTAAGACATTACATTCCTTATCCTGGACACCCTGACTCTAAGGGGAATGACAAAATCCTAATCTTGGAAAAGGACCTCAAAAGAAAGAGACATGGTACAATGTAATTAGGACTCCAATGTTCATCTCTTGGTCTGCTTCTAAGAATATGATCTTGGACAAGCTGAGAATGAGTTTCTTCATACATAAAATAGGAAAAATAATACATGTATTATGCACTTCACAGACACAGTGTGAATGAAAAAGTAAGTTTTGCTAATCTTAAAATACTATATTTGTGAATTACCACCACCACCACCACCATTACTATTACAACAATGGTGACAATGACTATGTCACTGTAACTCTTCTTTTTTTAGATTAAGGAATTCTAAGATCCATTCTAATGCTTTGACTCTTCTGTGGAACTATTTATTATGTTCTGGACACAAGGGAATTATTTTGAGTCATTTCAAAATGGCACATGGACCCATTTCCTTAGCTTTCCTTATGCTACCATAGAGTTTTCTTTCTCCAGATTGCCTTAATTTAACCTGATTTGGCTCCCCAAATTCATACTGTATTCTCCCCCATCTCTTATGATAAATCTCATTCAATTTCCCGCGGAGGGTGGCAAGCTTTATTGCTTAACAAACATTTCATCTGCTCGGCCATAATTTATATCTGAATGGGTTTATTGTAGACATTGCATTTCATTCATTGTGCAGTTAATTCTATAATGTGCTGCCCGTTTTCTGTGTGGCTGCTCTGCCATTATGTGCTTCTAGTACAATTGAATCTTCCCCTCGCCGTTTCACCGAATGGTTTATGAATATGTAATACAAACTGTGTTAACAAGGCAAATATACTTCATTTCTTTTATGACTATTTCCAGTCTGGGGCGGGAAAGAACCAGAGCAAGAGTGCATCTCACTTAGGCCATGCGGCCTTCCTAGAGAAATAATCTCTTCCATACAAGTTCTCTTCTTCCAGGACTCAGGGTTGTCTTTTAGAAAGCTGGGTAATATCACATGGTGCTATGGGAAATGAGCCCTCAGGCTACCTCCCGTGGATTCAATTATCATTTATACACAGCTGATACACCGTTCAGCTTGTCTACCCCCGAGCTGACTGTCCTGGTTCAGCCCTGCATAGCATGTTGCCTACAAAATAGGTTGGATTGGATGTCCTGCCAACAACTTGAGAAAAACACTGCAATGAAGAAAGGATGTCTCTTTTCCATTCAAGATCTAATCTCTGTCTTTCTCCCTTCATTACTTTCATCCCAGAGGTCAGTGACATCATCTTGTCCTTCCAACAGGACTTCTAAGCAGGGTCCAAGTGCATATATATATATATATATATATATATAGCTGAGGAAATGCCTTAATTTAAGCAAAGCATTTGACAAAATCTCTAATGAATGATATACCTATGGCCCTGATGACAATAGATCACAGAATTAGAGCGAAATTGGACCTTGAAAGACATCTATTCTAGTTGCCTCATTTTAGAGATAAGGAAAGTGAGACTCAGAGATTTTAAATGATAGGACCAAGATGGCAAAATGAGAGTCAAATGAAAAAAAAAATGTAGTAGTATTTGGAAATCATTGAAAGACTAGAATCAAAAAGTGATGGTCAAAAAATCATAGATTTTGAGGTGAAAAGAACCCTACTAGCCATTTAGACCAATTCATATATGGTGAGAATCTCTCTAATGTATCACATGCTGGACAAGTAATTGTCCAACTTTTGTTTGAATGCATGAGATTGATGACTGAATGGAGGCCACCAGGGATTCATCCTTGGTTCTATACTTTTATGTATTTTTTGTCCAAATCCTTTTGTCAAGAATTTGGATAAAGGCAAAAATTCTATTACATTTTTCAGATGACACAATATCTAGAAGAGAAAACTAGGAGACACTGTATCTAAAAACACACTCAGGATCCCAAAAGATCCTGACTGCTAGAGATATAAATTAAATTTCATAAGGTAAAATTGGATGTGGTATATTTAAATTCTGCCTTTGGCTTTCAATTATCAACTGTACCAGTACAAGATGGACCAGTCAGTGACTATACAATAGTTCATATGATGAATATTTGGAGGCAGATTGTAGATGGAAAATGAAGAAAGTTATGTTTGGGAATTACAAAATCAGCCACCAGTTTGCATGACAATCAAAGTATGAATACTTTCTTAGATATCATTAAGGGACACCTTTCATGAGAGAGGCGACTTTCTCATTATACTGTGTCCTTGTCAGATCTCTGCTGCAGAAATGAGTTCAAGTTTTGATATCCACATTTAAGGAAGGATTATGACAAATTAATGCTTGTCCACAAATGGAGGAATACCTGAAGCCATAGTCATATGTGAGTCTATTCAAGGAAATGTGGGCATTTGGATTAGAGGTGGGGAAGGAATAGAGTGATTATCTTCAAACATTTAAAAGACTGCCACAAGAAATGTTAGATTTGTATTGAAACTAAAAGCAGCATAGAGAGAATGGGAGTAGAAAATAAGCAAATTTTTATTCAGCATAAGACAGGGACCGGATACCAGTCAGACCAATGTATTCTAAAGGGTATTAAGATAATGGACAGGAATGCATCTTAGGTACCCCTAGGAGATCAATTAATATGTGACAGGTACCAAAGTACTATATTCCTGCTGGGGAAGTAAAGTGCTAGTGAAGTAAAATCTAGATCGCATTAATTCAGAACTTTCCTTTGGAACCCATGGAGCATTAGGATCAAAGGGTCATGGATGTAGATCTGAATGGTGACTTTAAAGGTCCTCCAATGAAATCCTTTTTAGAAATAAGGAAACTAGACCTCAAGGTCACAGAAAAAGTTAATAGATAAGCAGGATTTGAAACCACATCATCCCCTTCCTCCAAAATAACTTCTTTTTCCACATAGTACCATATTGCATCTCAGAGGTCGTGACATTAGACCCAGTGAGCTTCTTTTGGTTCTTCTTTGCTGGGATTACACTCACCTAATTGGCAAGCAAATATAGAGTGCATGATGTAGACCTTTTTGGAGCATGGGATCTTTATGACATTCCTCTGAAGACAATTTCCCTATGACTTTCTCTCCAGGTGCAGTGGTGGATATAAAGGATGTTATATTTTAAATAACAGTCCAGGTAATGTGCACAGAGGGAATGCTGGCTCAAATGAGCTTTTCTATTTTTATGTAGAATGTAATCACTTTGTTTCACGATGATGGAAGTTCCATTACTGTTATTAAAGCATTTATTATTCTAAAGGGGATACTACTCTTTGGTGGTACGTGCTCACAGTCCAGCAACGGTGTCAGCGGATTCCTTGTCCTCACAGAAGCAGCTTTGGAAGCCACAGGAAGATCCTCATGGATGTTTGCTAAAGAGGTGCTACAGGCACCTGTGGAAAAACAGCACATCTAACACAAGGATGATCAGGAAACAGAAGGACATTTTCAAAGGAAAATGTGGGTATAGGTGGACCCAGTAAAGAGGTCAGAGCTGATCTTGGTTGGGATTTACTGTGGTCTTTTCCCCAAAGCCAGAGACAGCCCCAACCAGGGACTATTTCTTAGAGAAACAAAAATCTATTTTCAGTCATTCTGGACCATATTTGCTTTTGACAGTCAATTCAACAAGTCAACAAGTATTTATCAATTGTTTATTAATACTAAGAATTAAATTCTTGTCAATTACTTTTTTTTTGAAAATACAAATATAAGCAAAATAAAATCTAATACCTGCCCTTTTGGAGCTTCCATACTAATGGAGAAGACACCACATAAAAGGAAGTTAAAAGGGGGTGGGATGGCATGATAAAATTAGGAGGAGTCTGCTGAAAAATGAAAAGATGGTGAGAAATGAAAAGATGGTTTAATTAGGCATCCTCTTTAAATGAAGCTTCTAAGAGAAGTCATGCAAACTAGGGAAGATTCCCAAGAGCAGAGAGGGTAGAACATTGTCCCAACTCTGGAGACTGGCTTTCAATGAATAAAAATTATGTTTGATACCAAGTCTTGCCACAGTTTTACTTAAACAGTAAACACATCTAAGGACCATTTAGGGTCTGAGAAACTGTGGCATAAATAGGCAGCCTTAAGGAGTGAAAATGACACTGAAATTTCTAGGAGAACTATAGTAGAGGCCAGACATTAACTGAATGATACTGGTTAAGTGATTTAACTTTTCTGTACTACAATGATCTCCTCTATGAAGAATCATATTATAGATCTAGAACTAGAAAGACCCTCAGGAGCCATCTACACTAACTTCTTATTTTATGGAAGGAGAAACTGAAGCTCAGGGAGTTTAAGTGACTTGTTCAAAGTGTCTAATCTTGAACTAATAACTCAAGGCATGTTGTAAGAAGAATATTTTTCAAAGCTTATTGTACCATAGAAATGGGAATTATTTTCATCTAGTTGAACCACAATCAAGTGGTTTTTGTTGTTGTTCATTCTTCCTTCTTGGAGAGATCCCAAAGAACAAGAGTTTGTGCATATATGAGATAATATTTTAAAGTGCTTAGCACAATATATTTTTAATACGTATTTATTTTTAATTTATTTTTGTTTTTTTGTTAGCATAATATCAAATGCATTATAAGAACTACACAAATTATAGATATTATTATTGTTTTTGATGTTGATATTGATGTTATTAGTTCTATATTTGTGTTTGTTCTATTGTACATCAGGGTATCTCCTGGAGATGTCAGTTCAAAGACTAGTTGAGGAGGAAAGATATTCAATAAATCAATTAAAACACATTTATTATATGCCTATTAGGTGTTAGACATTGTGCTAAGGCTGGGATTCAAAAAGAGACAAAGACAGTCCCTACCCTCAAGGAGCTTACAATCTAGTGGATTCACAGAGGTAACTAGCATATACTCCTATACTATTCTGGTCACTCAATCACCAAGGATTGAGTACCTGCTACATAACGAGGTTAAATAGACTAGAATTTGATTTGAGGCATTTGTTGGAAAGAGGGAGAAGAATGTGTATTTTTCTTTGTGGTTCTTTGACTTAAGGTTTTGTTGTTGTTCAGTCATGTCAGTTCAATTTAGTCATTCTTTATGGCTACATTTGGGATTTTCTTAGCTTACCATTTCCTTCTCCAGCTCATTTATACATAAGGAAACTGAGACAAATAAGGTTAAGTGATTTATTCAGGGTCACACATCTACTGTCTTTGAGGCTGAATTTGAAATCAGGTCAATTATTATCCTAATAATTTCTTTTAACTTTACTCATCAATAAAATGGGAATAATAATAGCATCTAAAAGTGTTGAGTTAAGGACTAAATGAGATATTTTATGTAAAGCTTTCCCAAACCTTGAGGTGGTTAATAAATCTCATTTTTGGCTATGCTACAATGATAACAATTAATTTTCCTCCCTCTCTTCCTTCTCGGCACATATGCAACATTGATCTGGAATCAAGATCTAGGGTGTCTCTAGTAAGACCTCGTGCTTTTCTGTGAGTGTGAAAGCTTCTTCTATTCTAAAGGGCAGGAACAAGTGATGTATCACATTAACACAGTGAAATTGAATATAAGTCAAGTAAGAGATAGAGACTGGATCTGTGGTTTCATTTTTATATGGAAGTCCCAAATATGGGACTTTTATCCATGAAGGTTATCATCTTCACTATTGGAAATGGACCTTGAAGAATAAAAATGAGCTAATATAAGGAAAGGAATTCAATGTGTGCAGGTTTAAGCCCTGATTTATAATCTTAACTCTAAGCTCGCCTGGACCAAATTTACAATGTGATATACTAATACAATAAAAATTTATTAAGCATCTACTATTTAAGATAAGAAAAAGCAAGAGAATTATGTCTTTAAAGAATTTTCAGGGGCAGTTAGATGGCACAGTGGATAGCTCATTGTCCCTGGAAACAGGAGGACCTGAGTTCAAATCTGACCTCAGACACTTAATACTTCCTAGCTGTGTGAAGTCACTTCACTCCAAATGCCTCACCAAAAAAAAAAAAAAAAAAAAAGGATTTACAATTTAATGAGCAAAAGGAAGCAAAAAAAGCAGGTGATGAGGGAAGCAGAGAGTATCTGTCATGAAGCATGATTCAAAACATGATGGTACAGTTAAAACCAAATAGAGTAGCTGGTAGGGAATGAGGAATTTGGTATGCTTATCAGACTTCTTTAAATGAAGGTTTTCATAGGAGGTGTTCTTTGTTTTGTTTTGGTTTCATTTCTAATCTAAAGGGAATTGTTTAATCTTTAGAGGTGTCTTGTTAATACCAAAAATATAGCCCAAACAGACATATCTTTCACTGGACTTCAAATTAGTACTTTATGTGGCATCTCTGTTTCTCTGTGTCTCTCTGTCTCTTTGTCTCTGTCTCTGTCTGTCTCTCTTCCCTCTCTGTTTCTCTCTGTCTCTGTGTTTCTCTGTATCTCTCTCTCTTCCTCTCACCTTCCCCCTCTCTACTTTTCCTTTTCCCTCTCCCTTCTCTTCTTTCTCTATCTTTTTTTCCTCCCTGAATTAAGAATTTAACTTAGCTTAGTGACACAAAATTCTCTACCCAGGGGCCACAAATTTTCAAGTATATTAATGTCAGAATATTTCATTTTCTGATTCAGAGAACATCAAAATTGAGTCTCCTGAGGCTCTTCAGAAATGGCCCACATTTCTCTGCAATTGGCACCTAGCAATCTTGCATCAACTCAACGACATTTTCTCACAAGGAAATAAGGGCTTCTTCTAGGTAAGCAGATGTCATTGCTTCTTCACCTTCACATCACCATAATAATGTAAATTTCCACAGGGGTCTCTCTCTGTTGCCATAAAATCTTGGACTGAAGAAAAGTGTACACTATTCTCCCAACGGTCCTTTTACATCTTCCAAAGTCTTGCTTTCCTTTTCTATGGGGAGTTCCATTTTGTTTAGCAATTCTTTATAATATTCAACTCTTATTAAAAGTCACTGTAGTTAATAGCCTATCTATGCTATTCACTTGTCTATGACCATGGCATCAATATTTATATGGATAGCTTGTAGATACCTTTTTAGAGCAAGAGGAGAAACTTCTAGGTGTTGATAGAGTAATCTGGAAACAAAGATAAATTTATGGCAGGAGCTTTTCACCTTTTTTTCTGTCATTGACTCCTTGAGCAGTCTGGCAAAGCATATGACTCCTCAGAATAATGTTTGCTACTTCTTTCATAATTGACGGAAATGCTCCTTTCAGTTAGGAATTGAACCACCTGAAATCTATTTACAATTGGGCTTCATGGATCACAGGAATCCCTTTTTATAATACAAGGTATCTGGACTGTTTTTATCATTGTTGACTCAATTTATTTGAGAATTTAATTAAGATATTCTAGATATATGTAAAAACATTTCTTTTTTTTTACAAATGTTTGCTGATTAAATAGTTTATTCTTGATGAGAATGGAACTTTGCATATACTATCAGATTCAGACAATATATTGGTTGTCTGATCTTTTTTTGTTTTTTTTTTCTTATTATTGATTACAATGATGATTGCTTAGGGAAAATAAGAGAAGGGATATATTTGGAAGTGTAGATGATTAAAATGTATTTTTTCCAAAAGAACTAGAAATGTCCTTAGAACTAAGAATGTCATATCTGGCAAGGACCTTGCAGTATAGAATGGAGAATATTAGAGCTGAAAGGTATCTAAAAATAGACTTTCAGATTCTATATGAGACAACATGGATTGTGGAATGTCTGCTGGAAGGGGCTTTAGAGCACAAAATAATAAAAATAGTAGAATTGGAAGGAATCCTAGAAACTATCTAGTTTAACCCAAGAGTCTTGAGTCTTAGAAAGAGAGGAAATGTTTTTCCCCCAGTTAACCCAGAGAATTCTACATTTCGGAATTACAGCCAGGTCTCCTGATTCCTTGTCCACAACACCAATTTTTTTTTGTCAGACTAAATCATCCTGACCAAATTCACATCATCTCATGGCTACTTCAAGTATTTCTCCATGCAAAAACCTTAGAATTTCTCAAAGTCAGAATGTATATTCAACTACATATTTTCTACTCTACTTTTTTTTTCTCCACTCGATATTTGTCCATACAATCCTTAAACTAGTTAGAAGAGGTGTTAGAGATCATATCATTCAACTACCCACTCAATACAAACATTTTCTTTGTAACATACCTAACAGCTACTAATTTAGAACTCTGCTTGAGCATTTTTAAAAAGGGAAACTTGCATCTTCATAAGGTAATCAATAACTGTTTATTTATGATTTGTCTTTATAATAGAATCTTATAGTTTTAGATTCAAAGAGACCTGGGAAACGATCTAGCACAGAAATGTTAAAAACAGTCTACAATACTCCCCAAGAACAGTCCAAGTCAGATAAAAATATAATTGGGAAACATTTATCAGAATAAAAAATACATTATAAGTTAGATTATATTATAGACATTAGATAATGTTACATTAGATTAAAAAAAACATTATAATAGACACATTTAAAAATAAATCAATGTTTCCTAAGGGATTTTTATGTTCCAATTAGTTGAAATGTTTACCAATGGAATATACATAGCAAGTCTAATCTTTTTGCTATGTGAGAGGCCTTTAAGTTCTTGAAGACTGTTCTCAGGCCTTACTTCTGTCTTCTCCGTCCCAGGTTGACCATTCCCCATTATTTTATCAAATCAATCAATGAGTAAATATTTATTAAGCACCTGTTTTGTGCCAGACACTGTGCTAAAAACAGGAGATAGAAAAGGAGGCAAAAAACAACCCCTGACCTCAAGGAGCTTGCAATCTAAAAAGTGGTCTATAAGCCCTTCACCACCTTGGTTGCCCGTCTCTTGAAAATGTGGCACTGAGAACTAAACTCCATACTCTAGATATCATCTGATCTAGACAGAGATCAGTAGGATTATCTATTGCCTTCCTTATTCTAGACTCATGCCTTGCAAAGCAGCCTAGGGCAGCATTAATTTTGGGGATTGTGATGATGGGGGGGATGTTGATCCAGGTTGTTCTTGTAGTCAGCTGACACCCCTAGATATTTTTCACATGAACTATTGCTCAGTCATGCCTCCTTGTAGTCATGCAATTTTTTTAGTCTAAATGCAAGGGTCTACCTTTATCTTACACACAATTCCATCTTGTTCATTTCTTCTGACTACACTGAATTATGATCAGAAAAAGAAAAATGATGAGCTATACTTACAACAAGGGAAACTATCCTTAAAGTTCAAAGGAAAAAAGGAGAGTGCGGGGTGAATATAGGGGTAACCTCTCAAGATAAAATGAACTCCAATTTAAAAAGCACCACAGCCTGATCAGCCTAGAGACTGGGCTACAGTGTACTGTGACTGCCTTAGCTGGAGGTTTCAGTCTGTGGCGTATGTAGGTAAATACACTGAATGCTAATGGCTTTATAATAGTCTTATTAATTCACACACATAGTTAATGTTTAAGATAAACTCCATGTCTTTAGAGTAATTTATGCATTCCACTTTTATAGAATTCCAATTGAATGAATATGAACATAATCATTTTCCACAAATGTTCTCTGAGGAGTGTGCAGGCAAGCCTGAGCCAGGGCTGAGGCGCCCCACAGCTTTATTCATAATGGCTGAGCCGATTCATTCCTTATTAATTTAATGGAGTACCAGTACAGCAGCCACACAGCAGCCTGAGCTTAGCAGTGTTTCACAAATGGGGCTTTTTGCCTGTAATCGCTTAATCCTACCAGCTAGGCCTCAGAAATTGAATGAAAGAGTGAACTAGTTTTTAATTAAGTCCAAGGAATGAGCCTGTCTGAAAGACACCATAGTCTCTTAGAAATGCAATGGCAAAACATGTTGGACTAATACCTTGGTGCTCCTGGCACCCCAGCCAGGCTGTGGCTGGCCTGCAACTTCCAGGAGGATGTCTGTTGGCAACATCCTGCCTTTTCTATTTAGCTACTCCAGAAAGCCAGGGGCAGAGCTAGCTGCCCTAGCCCTCAGACCCAAAACTTTAGCTAAATCTGTACTTTCAGCTCAAGTCATCTTTGTTATTTGTTGACATACTTACTCCCATTTTAGAGAACATTTATATAACACTGGGTGATTCACCAAGTGGTCTGTTTGTTATCTCATTGGATCTTCACAGCAACTCTAATTATCCCCAATTTATGGATGAGGAAATAATTTCTACAGCTCTTTAAGGTGCTTTACAAAGCCATTCTGGCAAATGGACTAGAGAATTCGTTACTATTTTCATATTAAAGAAAAAGAAACTGGAGCCCAGGGAGATTAAAAATCCTTAGGAGAGATGAAATAGCCAGTAAATTTTAGAGGATTTATGTCCAGGTCCCCTAACTTCAAAGCTAAGGTTCTTTCCACTGTGTTAGATGATCATCATCGATATCTTCCACTCTCATGAAAAGAGCTTCAAAACAAAGTTTCTGCTAATAATTAGTAACTTGAGACGTTATGACAATGGATGACAGGTTATCTGCCCATGGGTCCAGAATCCTTCTTGGCTATGGTCTCAAATAAGTACAACTAAAAAAAATCAAATCATAAAATCCCCCCTTTTTCCCCTTTTTTCTATTTTTATTTTTCCTTTTTCTCTAAAAAGCTAAATAATGCCCTGAAATTATCCAGAGTCAAATCAAAGACTTTAACAATAGAATAAAATTATCCCGCTTTTCTGTTGCAATAATCTTCTGTAAAAGACCATTTGAGGCTCAAAAATCCTACCTCCTGTGGGAAGCCTTCTTTGATTGACCCCAATAAAGCTCAGTTGTTCTCTTTAGCACTTATGTGGTACCATTAATAATACCTGACCATTATATAGACTTCAAGGTTTGCAAAATGATTTACATTCATTCCTGCATTTTATCCATATAACAGTCCTGTGAGGTAGGCATTGTGATTTTGCAGATAAGGTAGCTAAAGTTCCAAGAACTTGGGTGAATTGCTCACTGGCAAAGACCCAGGAAAAGGTTGAAATAAGAATTCAACCCAGGTCTCACTGGCTTCTAGATTCAGTGCTCTGTCGACTATAACACACTGCCTCTGGATGTAAGATATTTACTTGTTCTTGCTAATTCTAGGGTGGGAGAACCCACCATGTCCTTCTGCTCTATTATAACTAGTATGTGATAAAAACTAGTTAAATCAAAAGAACTGGTCTCCATTACCAGTTCTATCACTTACTATCCAGGAGACCTTTGAAAAGTTATTTCTCATCCCCTCTGTTCCTCATTTTGCTTGTCAGCTGAAGTTGAAGAAAGCAATGATTCTACTACCTACTTCAGAGGGTCTTTGGGAGGATTTGATGAAATGAATATAAAATGCTTTTGAAATAAAAAAGGATATAAATATATTAATGGCATTTACTGGTAACCTCGTAGAATTAGATGTTCTCTTTTCCTAAGAGAATACTAATAATTGGCATTTCTATATCACTCTAAAGTTTGAGAGTCTATTATACCCATTGTGTTATTTGAACCCCATAATAGCCTTTATAGATAGGTAATGTGTGAATTTTCATTTTGAAGATGAGGCAACTGTAAGACAAAGACTCTTGGCTACAGTCAAATAGCTACCAAGTACATAAAGTAGAATTTGAACCCAAATTTGCTTGATTTAAATCAAAACCTCTATCCATTATAGTAGTGATTTTAAACTGAAATACAAACGGGTCATTAAACTGAATACAGAGATCCTTGGGGGCTGTATATTGATTTCTAAAATCATATACTGCAATTGTCTAAGTTCTATTGTATTTTTATTTATTTTGTCAAATATTTCCCAGTTGCATTTTAATATGGTTCACATGCTTGGCACTTCAGCATCAGCATCACAACACTCACTGACAAAGAACAGAGTTTTTTTGGTTTCTGTATTGTCTCCTACGGCACTCCGGATGGGCTCTAAATGTGGTAGATACTCAGTTGGCTTAAGTTAATATAGCAGAGGGAGGATTCAAGTTCAATAGCATGTTTTCCATTTTTCATTTGCAAGGTCCTAGAAACTGGCATCTTCTGCACCTGAGCTGCTTTTCTGGAGCTCAATCTAGACTGTTGTACATAAGAAGTATCTAATAAATGCTTTTTTATTGATAGTACCATTGCTTACTCCAGTGTCTGAGGAAGACTCTATTTCAAATTGGATTCGTCATTGTATTCTCCTACCTGGATTCTCAAAATCATAGTTACTATGAACAAGTTTCTATTTTGAAACTCAATCAGTTAGCCAACCAATTAATCAATAAACATTTATTTAATATCTTTCATGTGACTGACACTAATTCTATGCTGGAGATACAAAAGCAAAAATGAAATAGTTCCTGACCCACGTAGCTTATATTCTGTGATTAAGAATATGACTCCACTGGTGAATGGAGTTGATCGTCCATGATAGAACCCAGAGACTGAGGGAGTATCTAAAGAACTTTTTCTCAGCCCAATGTCCCCAGTCAAAGTGAAAAACAAAACCTATATCTATCAATCATTACATGTCTAGCATAATTCAGGCAGACACAGCTCAGTCACAGTCACTACAACCACAGGATGTGAGGCTAGGATTGTCTTCCCAGAAATCAGGATTTCCAATGATTGGTGGTTTACAATCTGTACAGAATGAGACCTTTGTTTAGTGAATAGAATACAAATAATCCTAGAAACAAATACCAGAAATGTGCTTAACATGTAATTAAATGTGTATGGGCTTAACATATCCTGATTTTCTAATCACCAATCTCTTAGTAAAAATTGCTTAATTCCTCTAAAGTAATTCAAATAGAACTTGGGAAATGGAGTCATCCTTTGTGGATGTGCAATCCTAGGAAGTTAGGGATGAGTATATTCTAACTTGGCCCTCAGTACTTTGATATGGAAAAACAAAAAACTATGACCTTTAATCCTATCCTCCAAGTGCTAGTGAATACTATGTGTATTGCAGTTCTTCCTTCATGGTACCTTATCACAGTGAAATAATTTTGAAATTCTCATTCTTACCACAAAGTCACCATTGTGGGACCTCCATTGAAGTACCCTGTTGGGAAAAAACAATACAAACAAACATGTTTTTAGTCTACAAAATATTCCTGGGTATATAGACTCATTTTGGGAAATTCCACAAAAGAGCATGTTTCTCTTGACTTTCCCTGCTAGTGTAACACTATTGGAAATACTTGAGACTTAAACCCAACTTTGCTTCCAGAGCCATTATTAGGAATTTCCCACCTTATACAAGCATCAAATAAGTGTGCCTTCCATTGAGTGGAAAGAAAGAAAAAAAATAAAGATGAACAGAAGTGGAAGGAGCTCATGTAAGCTCTCATCTTGTAGCTCCTGCTTTACTTAATTTTTAATTTAATTTACTTAAAATATTCTTAAGCATGTGCTGTGCTCTATGGTTTCTCTGCTTCTGAAGAACTGCAAAAATTTATTATCACCCTCTGAATTTAGTGCTTTTGGGGGAAACCCCAAGTTGTCCCACCATGACTACTTATATACTACAATTAGTTCATCTCTGCCTGCATAAACAATAGTCTTCAAATATGAGTATTTTAGAAATACTGAAGAGTGCTAGGCTACAGTAGGTTGAAAGAACTGGGGATATTTAGCCTGGAAAAAAGAAAATGGAAGAAGGGGACAGATGAAGAGACACAGTTTCTCTCTTTAAATGTTCAAAGGGGCATCATGTAGAAGAGATATTGTTTTCCCCCTCAGTTCCAGAATACAGATTATTAGAATTAAATGGAAACATAAAAAATCCAAAAGCATGGTAGACTACTTCAAGTGGAAGTCTTCAGGCAAAGTGAATTGCTGCCTGTCTGAAATATAATAGAGAGAAATTTTACATCCTAGTTAGACCAAAAGGCCTCTAAGGTAATTTTCAACTTGTGATAATTATCGTCCAGCTCTTAATACGTCAGTATGATATTAATTCCATATTATAGATTGATGGAATAAGAAAGCAGACAAGAAGGTGAAGCATAGAACCCAAGTTGTAAGAGTTCGAGACAACCTTCAAGGTTTTCTAGTCTAGGATCCAGAGTCAGAAATTTAGTGTTCTCTCAGACAAAATAAAATAAAGAATATGATGATGTGTATCTTAGTGTAACCAGAGAGTTTTTTCATGGTGAGAAAAATAAATTATCTATGAGCATTAGATCTGAAGAGTTTAAAACTAGGATTCTTCCACCTGCCCTCCAATATCTTGCATTGCCCTTAATTCAGAGCCCTCATACAATGCTCACCATATATTAACATTATATGTGTTCTATTGTATTTTTATTTATTCTGCTGCCATGATTCTCTCCTCTAATCATTATTATTATTTTTTTTTGCTTTTTGCTGAGGCAATTGGGGTTAAGTGATTTGCCCAGGATCACACAGCTAGGAAGTGTCTGAGATCACATTTGAACTCAGGTCCTCCTGACTTCAGGGCTGTTGCTCTAACCACTGTGCCACCTAGCTGCCCCTTTAATCATTTTCCATATTGTTTCATCAAACATTGCTATTATGAGGAAGCTTCTGGTTCAATGGAAAGAAGAGGAAATTTGTATTCAGAATCTCAATGTGGAAGTTTTTATGGGGTCATCTACTTTAAACATTTGGGGATTTGAATCACAGGGAGATTATGTGATCCTTTCATGGTCATGTGTCTGGATTTCTATCCTAGCTTTACTATTTACTACCTCTGGGAACTTGGCCCATCCCTTTAATCTCTGTTTTGTTTTTTTTTTTGTTTTTTGTTTTTTTTTTAATCTATAAAAATGAGCATTTTGGAGCAGAAGATCTTTAAGCTTAGTTATAGCTCTAAGTCTATAATATAATTAATTATAATTATGTTACCTTTCAAAATTTATTTATATGAATTTATTTATTTATATTAAAATATAAGTTGTTATTTATTATGAATTTATTTATGTGAATGTTAACAAATATATGAAAATTAACAAGTAAATAAACAAAATTTTAAAAAAAGAGACAAGAGTCTCTTTGTTAAATTTCTTCCAAAAAATATGGGGCTCTACTTGTTCTCAGGTGTTCTGACCAGGGCAGAAGATAGCAAATCTATAGTTTTCTTCATTTCAGATACTATTGCTATTGGAACTAAAAATTCCATTCATTTTCTTATAAACAAACACTACTAACTCATAATTGATTTTGCTACCCAATAAATCATTCAGTTATATTCCATAAGACTTGCTGTCTAGCCATGCCTATTTATTTTATAGTAATATAATTTATTTTTAAAATCTAAGGGAAAATTTTATATTCTGTTTACTTAAATTGATGGGTGATCTGATCCCATAAGTCTGTGTGATCTCTCTACCAGAGAAGATTCATAATCGATTGATGTCTTTTTGTTTTGTGCCTTCTTTTTCCCTTGTCCATAGCCATATCAATTTATTTTCATTTTATTGAATGCAAATTTATTAATTTTCTTGCCCTTCAGAGTGTTACATTTAAGTAAAAGAATCAAAATCAATCAACTCATATTTATTAAAAACACTTCCTACATGCCAGGCACTATGCTAAGGTGTGGAGCTATGAAGAAAAAAAAATTAATCCTAAAAAATGCCCTTTAAATAAAGGAGCTTACATTTTAATAATGATAACAATATGTAAATAAATTGGCAAATACAAGAGAAATACAGAATAGAAAATAACTAACTTAGAAGGAAAGGATCAAGTGAATAGATAAGAATAGTAAATTTAAAATAGGGAATTGGGAACAAGGCAGAGATCACATAAAATGCTCTAGAATGATTTGAGGTGGAAAAGACTTCTAACAATTTGGAACAAGGAGTCCAGATAAGTCTTGAAAGAAGTGGCTTCTGTGTTGAGGAGAATTTTCATGCATCTCTATTGTTTCTGTCATATAAAGACCTTCACAACTGGACCTAGAACATTTTTTCTAAGTTTATTGAACATGAATCTCCTTCATTCACTCTATATTGTAGTCAAATTAGTCCACTTGCTCATCTCCAACTGTACTTATACTTCCAGTTTTTGGTACAAATTTTTTCCATGTCTGAAATCTATTCCTTTCTTTTGCCTCTTAAAATCAATAGCTCCCTTTAAATCTTATCTCACATTCCAATTCCTAGGGAAACATATCCTACTCATCTAGAAGACTATGTTTTCTTCTTTCTCAAATTATCATATATATACTTATCTATTAAAATGTTGTTTTAACCCCCTCCCACGACAATGGAATCTTCTAAAGATTAAGGCTGTTATCAGTTTTGTTTTTTCTTTAAACTTAATGCATAAAGGGTGAAAAGGGGGAAAATATAACATTAAGACAAAACATTAAGTTCTCAATACGTGGATATATAGTACAAAAATCAAATTTCTATATTGATTATATATGGCATTTGTAGCACAATGTTAAATAGTAATAGTGGTACTTGGTATCTTTGTTTTATCTCTGATCTTATTAGAAACATCTCCAATGTTCCGTTTTAGTAAACTATTTGCTCTTTGATTTAGGTAAATATCATTTACTATATTAAAAAGTCTATTTGAGATATAAGATCTAATCATTCCCAGGTGGATAAATGGTCAAATGATGTGAATAAGCAGCTTCCAATGAAGAAATAAAAACAATTTATAGTCATATAAAAATTCTCTAAATCATTATTGATTAAAGAAATGCAAATTAAAATTACCTTGAAATGTCATTTTATATCTATCAGATTGTCTAAAATGACTGAATGAAAAGTGACAAATGTCAGAGGGGATGTGGAAAAATCAGAACACCAATTCATGATTGGTGGAATTGTGAATTGATCTAATAATTTTGAAGAGCTATCTAGAAATGCAGCCAAAGAGTGATTAAGCAGTCTATACCTTTTGACCCAGCAATATCATTACTAGGTTTATTTCCAAAAATAATCATGAGAAAAGGAAAAGAATCCATATATTTTAAAATATTGGCAAAAAACTGGAAGTTGCAGGGATACCTATTAATTATGGAATGACTGAACATGGAATGGAATTGAATACCACTATTCTATAAGAAATTATGAGCTTATTGATCGTAGAAAAAAATGGAAAGACTTGCATAAAATGATGAGATGAATGAGCAGAATCAAAAGAATATTACATATAATATAAATATATAAAGCAACAGTAATATTGTTTTAAGAGTGACTTAGAAAGAAATGACATTTTTATTATTATAAATGCCTAATTCAAACATAAAGGATATATGAAGAAAAATGGTCTGTGCATCCAAAGAAAGAATTGATAAATTGAAATGTGTATAAAATAATTTTACATGTATACAAATATTAAATACACAAACACATTTTTGTCAAATGATGAACATCTTTAGGATAAAAGGGGAAGGGAAGAAAAAAAGAAGGAAAAAATATAACTTTATTTGATTCCATATATTAAACATAACAATTTTTGATTTAATTATTTCTTTGATTTTTAGATGTTGAGTAAAAACAGATGCTATGATTTATTAAAAATCTGTTCAACATCTCTTGATGTAGTCATAAGATTTTAATTATATCATTAAGTGGTGTGTTATATTTGTAATCATCCTATGTTGAATGAGCCCTGAATTCTTAGTATTGACTCACTCTAATCATAGTGTACAATTCTTCTAACATGTTGGTTAGGACTTAGTAATATTTGTTCAATTTTTGCACCAGTATTCATTATTGTTCTTGTGAATGGATCCAACCATTCTGGAGAGCAATTTGGAACTATATTCAAAAAATTATCAAACCATGCATACCCTTTAATCCAGCAGTGTTTCTACTGGGCCTATATCCCAAAGAGATCTTAAAGGAGGGAAAGGGACCCACATGTGCAAAAATGTTTGTGACAGCCCTTTCTGAAGTGGCTAGAAACTGGAAACTGAATGGATGCCAGTGAATTGGAAAACGTCTGAATAAATTATGGTATATGAATGTTATGGAGTATTATTATTCTATAAGAAATGATCAGCAGGATGTTTTCAGAGAGGCCTAGAGAGACTTACATGAACTGATGCTAAGTGAAATCAGCAGAACCTGGAGATCATTGTACACAGCAACAAGAAGATTATATGATGATCAGTTCTGATGGACATGACTCTCTTCAACAATGAGATGTTTCGAACCAGTTCCAAGTGTTCAGTAATGAAGAAAGCCATATGCACCCAGGGAGGGGCCTGTGGGATCTGTGTGAACTACAACATAACATTTTCACGCTCTTTGATGATGTTTACTTGCATTTTGTTTTCCTTCTCAGGTTTTTTTTTTTCTTGTAGATCTGATTTTTCTTGTACAGCAAGATAACTGTATAAATATGGATACATATGTTCAATTTGTCATGTATTTTAAAATTATTATCATGTATTAGATTTCCTGCCATCTAGGGGAGGGCCTGGGAGAAAGGAGAGAAAAATTTGTAACAGAAAGCTTTGCAAGGGTCAGTGTTGGAACATTACCCATGCATATGTTTTGCAAATAAAAAGCTTTAATAATAAAAAAGAATATTTGTTTTATAGTTGTTTTTTTTCTCCTTCCCTGCTTTATCTCTCTGATTTAGGTATCAAGACACTATTTATATCATAGAAATATATTGAAAGGATACATTCCTTTTCCAATTTGTTGTTCTGTTGTTAATTTATTTGAATACTCTTCCTTTATGTTATTAATCTGTCTCCTATATTTTTGTAAGGTTTTCTCTATTTCCTCTAAGGTATAGACTTTATTATTATGTATTATGTGATACAATTTCTTTAATTTTACCTTTAGTCTTTGTGCATTATTATTTTCATTTTTGATAAGAAAGCTTTGGTTTTCCTCTTTTAAAAATCAAAGTAATTTATTATATTAATTCTTTTTCAAGAAAGCAAAAAAATTCCTACTTTTATTTATCAATTTAATGATTTTGCTATTAATTTTATTAAATGTATTTACCTTTAAAACACTTTCATTACTTAATTTGATGTTCAAATTTCTTTTTTTTTAACTACATGTCCAATTCATTGATTTATTATTTCCCTTCTGTTGATGAAAGTCTTTAGAGAAATATATTTTCCCTTCAGGTTGCCTTAGCTATATTCCATGAGTTTTGGCATTTTCTTTTTAATATCTTTTTCTTTGATAAAATTTTCTATTGTTTCTAGAACTTTTTCTTTGACCCATAAAATCATATTTTTAGTTTCTGATTTAATCTCATTTTAATTTATTTTTATATTTCCTTTATTCATATATATTTTAATTACATTGTTATCAATAAATGATATATTTAGTATTCCTGCTTTTCTATACTTTTTTTCCAGAGGGAGTTAAGCCCCTATACATGGTTGATTTTTGTTAAATTAGTATATACAGCTGAGAAACACAGAAGTTTCTTTCTATTTCCATTCAGTTATTGCTGTAAATCTACCGACATTTTTTTTTATAATTAAAACATTTTATTGACTTTAGTTAATTTTTCAGACTTTTCACACATTTATTTCCTCTCACAACTCCACATTCCAGACAAATGAACCTGTTTTTTTCCTTAAGATTTTTATTCCATCTCCCATCTCTGCATGTCTGCACAAGAAGTATCCCATGTTTGTAATGTATTTCCTTCTCACCTCTGACTCCTACAATCCTTAGCATCCCTCCAGACATCAGTGCTATTATATTATAGGAAGCTTTCTTTGATACCACTAAACTTTGGTATTTTTATACTCCTCCTCAAATTATACTATATTTTATTGTTTCTTTAAGTGTTATATATCCTAATAAACTATGTTTATTGAAATCAGGGACCATTTCATATCATGTTCTTGTACCCCAAACACCCACCCAGCATTGGGCCTCATATATAGTAAATGCTTAAAAAATATTTATTGAATTCCATTGCATTGATTAATTCCCAAATGCAGCACTTAAAAGAAGTACAAAACAAATAATGCTCATTGTCAAAATAAGTTATGAGATAGGACTAGGAAAATTTTTTAAATATTCAATATTCAACATATATATGTAGCTATTTCAAAATTATGGTTGCGTTTGGTTTACTTTTGCTTTAAAAAACTGACAGATAATATGAAAAATCAACATGCACTATTTAAAAAATATTTATAGTATGAGGCTTATGTGCCTCATATCTTTAGATAAGAGGACAGATAGTCATCCTCAAAGTCAGAAAGTCATGAGTGCAAATTTTGCCACTAATACATTAAGTCTATATGATCTCAGGCACATTACTTAACCTCTTAGTTCTTCCAGACAATTTTGTAAGGTACAAAGCAGTGGTAAACAAGTGTCAGTCTTCTTTGGTTGCTGAAATTTTCTTAGTAGCACTTCCCTATATAGATAAAATCACAAGCTTAATAAAAACATATAATAAAATAAAATTTTAAAAAGTTCTTAGATTTAATGCATTGTTGTGTATAGTCATAGCCATAGCAAGTATTAGAGGTCAGATTTGAATCTAGTCTCTCTTGGCCCCAAAGCTAATACTCTATCCATTACCCTATTCTATTGACCTTATTTTATACATCTTGCTTAATAAGTTCCTTAGCAATGAACACTTATCTACAGGCCTGCAATTATTTGAATTGGGTTAAAAGAACATTAACTGACCTGGGTGATCTTGACTAAACTGGGTCATTCCATTGAATTATCCATAAAAAAGTAAATGATCTTGGAGACTTTTGCCAAATTAGAAGTTCTGTGATTAACCAGTTCCCCAAAAAGTGACCCATTTTTCCTTTTTTTATTGTGTGCTATGTAGATTTGTCAGAACAGAGCTAAGCTCATGATGGGATTGCCTCAGATTTCTTTATATCAATAGTACATTATTATACAGGTGTTATTATAACATTTCTTTTTAGTTTTGTATTGAACAACTTGATTCATTCCATTTTTACTGCTCTAAATCAGTTGCATCAGAAGCTCAAAAGTACCAGACTGAATGATGAAAAACATGTTTCTTCCTGAGGATGTATTCATGTCTCAGGTCCAACAGTTAGTTAGTGGGAGGGCCAAGATTTGAATCTAGGTCTTTGAACTTTAAACTTAACACTCTTTCTACCATATTTCACTGTCTTTTCAAACATGCAACTACAACTGCCATTCTAATAATGGAAGATGGATCTCATTCAGATCTTAACAGGGTTTCTTAAAATTAATAGAGTGATAAATATCTTGTGTTTTTTTTCTCTTTTTTAGTATCTAAGGAAGGAAATTGTAAAGCTTCCATTTACTGTTTCCAAGTTTATGCTTAGGATAGTCTTTCTGCCAGTGCCAAATGTCAAAGTTTTAAGGTTGTCTCAATTCAGCCATATTTATCTCAGGAGGCTAGAGCAAGAGAGTGGCATCCTGTAACTGCCAAAGAAAGAAAAGCAAAAAAAGGTCTTCCTTAACTTTTCCCATCATCTCTTTCAAGAATAATGGTGCTTTTAGGTAACCAGTGATAATTGTATACCTTTTTATTCAGAAAAAGCAGATATTTAGTTCTCAGATAATTAAATCTTTAGGTTACCACAGAGTGCATGTGGCTGGTAAGGAAAGAATTCCATAAAATACCTCCAGACATTTCATAGCGCTAGTACATGTAGCCACTCTTTTACATAGAATGCATTAATGAAATCAACTCTTAAAATGGCAAGTAGTTTTATTTTTTTAAAAATGTGGCCCTGAAATTTATATCATTAAAAGGTAGTCACTCCCTTAGCTATATTTTTCCTCTTATCTAATTGGAAGATCTGAAGTCATAGCAAAATTGGCTATCAATGTCCACTAGTAAATTAGGACTAAAAAAAAAATCTTCCTTCCTTTTTTCCCAGTTCTTCATGGGAACAAATCCTATTACTTATACCACAGGTAGGATTTTTGACAAAGCTTTTCTCTTTCTTCCAAATAGAAGGTTTGGCTGCTTTTACTATATCCAGAGTTCCTTCAAAAGACTAAATTAGGTTATGCAGCCTGACAGCTGACCTTTTAAATTCTTTTTTTTTAAGCTTTTTATTTGTATAACATATGTATGGGTAGTTCCCCAACCTTGATCTTTACAAAGCTTTCCAATACAAATTTTACCCCCAGTCCCCTCCCCTCCCCCAGATGACAGGAAGTCCACTACATGTTAATAATGTTGAAATGCTTGAGAAGTTATGCAAGAAAAATCCTATCTACAAGAAAAAAAAA
>JAJPUD010012006.1:0-12904 GCA_023553655.1 Myrmecobius fasciatus
TTATATCTCCCTTGATGGCTTCCTCTGGAATTGCTTTGCCTATAGGATCCTCAGGATCTGGGGTCTGCCTTTCTTTCTCTTCATAAAAGCTGTCTATGGTATGAGCTCTCTTCTGCTTCTTACTCAATTTTTTTTAAAAGCTTGGGGTCTGTGCAAAACAGAGAAGAGGTGGCTAGCTGCCATAGTTTACCTTGGGACAATTCCGCTAATTAACTTCTGGTGCTGGGCTGGTTGGGCTAGGACCTTGCTTTTGCAATGGGTTATAAACTGCCTTTTACAAAACTCTCACCAGCTGTTTTGAGTTTCTGCCACGCTGAGCCCTGCCCAGTTTCCTGCCCTGTCTCCCAGATTCCGGGCAAATTCCTCACCCCTTCTGCATCGACTGAAATAGTCCTCTGTGAAGTTCTTCAAAGGCAACTTCAGCAAGCAGAATTTCTTAGTCCAAATATTTCTCGGTTCGTTGACTTAAAGATCAGTTCAGAGGCTTATTTTACTGTTGATTTGAGAGAAGGTCAGAGGAGGACACAGAGAGTCGCTCACTCCGCCATCTTGGATATGCCCATTCTGTGTACAAAACCTTTTTAACTTAATATAGTCAAAATTATCTATCTAGTGTTCAATTAAGAGTTCCAATTCTTCTTTGGACATAGTTTTTTTCCTTCTCCACAGGTCTGAGGGGTAAACTCTCCTATGTTCCTCTAATTTGCTTATAATAGCACTCTTTATATCTAAATCATGAACCCATTTAGATCTTATGTTGGCATGTGGAGTTAGGTGTGGGTCAAGCCCTAATTTCTTACACACTAGTTCCCAATTTTCCCAGCAGTTTTTGTCAAATAGTGAATACTTATCCCAAAAGCTGGGGTCTTTGGGTTTATCGAACACTAGATTGCTATAGTTATTGCCTAGTTTGTCCTGTGATCCTATCTTATTCCACTGATCGACTACTCTATTTCTTAGCCAGTATCAAATGGTTTTAACAACCGCTGCTTTATAATATAGTTTTAGATCTGGTACAACAAGGCCATCTTCATCAGCTTTTTTTTTCATTAATTCTCTTGAAATTCTTGACCTTTCGTTCTTCCAAATGAACTTTGCTACTATTTTTTCTAGATCTGTAACATAATTTTTTGGGAATTTGATTGGCATGGCACTAAATAAGTAAATTAGTTTTGGTAGAATTGTCATTTTTATTCTATTTGCTTGGCCTACCCATGATCACTTGATGTTTTTCCACTTGATTAGGTCTGACTTTATTTGTGTGGAAAGTGTTTTGTAGTTTGCTTCGTATAGTTCCTGACTTTTCCTTGGCAGATAGATTCCCAAATATTTTATACCGTCTGAACCAACCATTCTTGAGAGAAATCTGGAATTAGGCCCAAAGGGCTATCAAACTGTTCCTACCTTTTGCTCCAGTAGTGCCATTACTGGGTCTGTAAGCCAAAGAAATCTTGAAGGAAGGAAAAGGACCCACATGTGCTAAAATCTTTGTAGCAGCTCTTTTGATAGCAACAAATTGGAAAATGTGTAGATGCCCATCAATTGGGGAGCAGTTGAACAAATTGTGCTATGTAAAGATAATGGAATATTATTATTCTATAAAAATAATTAACAAGCTGATTTTAGAAAAGATTGTAAAGATTTACATGAATTGATGCTCAGCCAAACAAGCACAACCAGGAAACATTGTACACAATAACAGCAAGAATGTGTGATTATCACTTGTGAAAGACTTATTTCTTCTCAGTGTCTCAGTGATCCAAGGCAATCCCAATAGACTTTGGACAGAAAATGCCATCTGCATCCAGAAAAAGAATTAAGAAGACAATGTAAATCAACCCAAGATATGGTCACTTCTTTTTTTCTTTCTCTTATCGTTTTTTCCTTTTGTTCTGATTTTTCTCTTCCAATATGATTCATAAAATAATGTGTATTAAAAATAAATAAATTTAGTATAAGAAGAAAAAGAGAAAGAAAAGCTTTACTTAGAATGTGCCACTGGAGCTATATACTGAAGGAAAGAGAAGATTCTATAAAGTTGAAGTGAAGAGGAAGTATATTTTGGTTATGGGGAACAATCATTACTAAGGCACAGAGATAAAAGACAATGTGTGAAGAGACAATATTGGAGACAAATTGCAAAATGCTTTAAAAGTACTTTATATTAGAGGCAATAAGGATAGCTATAGAAGTTTATTGAATAGGAGAATGGCATGGCTGAATATAGGCTTAAGGAAAATCATTTTAGCCATTGTGTTCACTATGAACTGAAATCAGGAAAAAATACTAGCAAATAAATTAGGAGATCATTGTAATTTAGGGGAGAAGTGATAATGACCTATTCTAAAATGGCATCCTTATTATTACAGGATAAGGTAAGATATGAGATAGAGAGAAACAACAAAGATTGGAGGTAGAAAAAATAAAATTTACTGAATGATAAAATGGATGGTATGAGAGAGAGTGAGAAATCAAAGATGTGTCAAAATAGCAAACTAGGAAAAGTGGAAAAATTTGTGGTGTCTAACAAAAAATAGGGAAATTTGGAAGATGGGAAGAGTTTGGAAAGAAAGAAAGACAATTTCAGTTTTGAACATGTTGAGTTTGAAGAATTCTGGTATATGTAGTTTGACATATCCATTGTAGAGTTTATAATTAAAATGTATTATAATATAGCTCAATGGCAAAATTGAGGCTTGCTTGTATTGATCTGTAAGGGCAGGATGGAGGAAGGAAAGTAAATTAAAGAAAAGAGAAAGAAAAGAGAAATTTCTATAACTTTATATTATATATTTAAAGGAATAGTAAGTTGTACATAATAGATATACTGTTTCATTTGCAATTATTTTTTCTATGATATTCTGTTATGGAAATGCTTGTTTTATCCCAAATTAAAAAATAAATATGAAAATTAAACCCTAAAGAGTTGATGAAATCACTAAAAAGATGTAGGGATAGAAGAAAATAGGGTATAGGACAGAACCTTGGAAAATGATCACATTTAGGAAGCCTGGGATGGTTAATGCGATTGAGACTAGAAGAATGATTAGGGGGTGTACCAAGAGAGAATGTTAATCCCTGAGAAGAAAGAGTATACAGACATACAACATGTAAGTTGAGAGGGATCAGGACTGAAAAAAAAAACATCTGAATTGGCCATTAGAATATACATGGTAATTTTGGAGAAAACACTTTTAACTGAATGAGGAAACCAGAAGCAAAGTGAAGAGGATTGATGGAGAGGTGAGCAAGTAAAAGAAATCAATGTAGGAAGATTTATATTTCTAGGAATTTGCCTTAAAAGAGGAAGAAATATAGGGAGATTACTTGAGGGAATAGGGCAGATGATAAAACGCTTTTTTTTTTTTTTTAAGGATGAGGAAGTATTAACCATGTTTGAAGGCAGCAGGGAATGGTCAGCTGATAGAGATTGAAGATTTGAGGGGGGAAAAGATAATTGATTATATGGAGACTGACATGAAATGATGGGGTCTAGAAAATACTTTGAAGGTTGGTCATAGCAAGGAGAATGGTCACCTTTTTTATCAGAGTGGGAGCTGATGTAAAGGGCTTTTGCAATGAAGGGGAGAGGTAAGAAGGAACTTACACTGAAGGATTTAAAGTTTCTCAGTAGAGAAAGAGAGGAGACAGAATATGGGAATAGTTCAGGATTCTCATCAGTACAGAGTGCTGATAGAATAAGAAGTGGAGGAATATGAAAACTGGTGATATCATGACCTTGAATTGGTTATTGACAAGATCAAAATTGGGAATGAAGGCAAATAAAAAAGAGTTAAATATTGAGAAAGTACAGAGGGGTATAGAAATTTGAGATTTCAGTCAAACTATAGAATGGGTATAGTAGTCATGAAGTCAAGATTAAATGATAGGAGATAATGGTCAGAAGACTATCAGAGTTTTTTATTAGGTAAATGGAGAACTTGTATGTAATGGTAACATGTTTTCAAGAAGAGTTTATTTATACATTATGAAATTTAATAAAATTAAGTAATTGGAAGTTGGATAATTTGAAGAACCATCAGAATATTTGTGATATCCTCCCAAATAAGGGGAGAATTTAAAAAGGAAGACTGTGAGCCTTGAGAAAATAAAGGAGAATGTCTTTGGGTGAAAGACAATAGCCATCATGATTTTAAATGGTTGGACACATTTTATAAAAAGTGTAGAGATAGAAAAATGACAAAATGCCAAAAAAGAGAGTATATGATGTTGAAATAAAGAATTATTCCAATTCTTCCATGGGATCAGTATATCAAGGGATATCAGTGAAGGTGAAGCTTGTTCTGGAAAGCACAGCCAAGGATGTAATATTATCTGGTGAAAGTCATGTGTCATATGAAGATGAGGGATTTTCTACTTTGAAAGGATTTGCCCCTTTTTAAGTGTTCTTGTTTCATACAAATGATAAATATTGTCAAGAGAAAAAAGACTTAGGGCCTGTCTATTGAGCTGCTATGATGGAGTGCAGCAGAGCTTAGATTAATTTTAAGGTAGAGTATCAAACTGAATTATCAACTAAAGTTGGGAAACAATCATCAGTCATTGGGGCTAGGATTTTTGGGGATTAGGTTCAGTTGGTCATTCATCAATTGGTATAGCAAACAGGAAATTATGTCAGGAACATGAGATCAGAATGAAGTTTCCAAGCATAAATCAGGTACACAGAAGTGGAAGTCAGGAGGTGAGGGGAAAGTATCCTGGGGAACATTCACAGCCTAGAACATGTAGACCACTTACCAGATTAGAGAGGTTTGAATATATGGTTTTAAATGTTGGTATCTCCTCTACTTCACACAAATTCACAGGCTAAACTTTGATTATTCCTGCATAATAGGGATTTAGTGAATGTGCTGAGTACATCAAATGTCACCTCTCCATTGTGGAAAAATCCAGGGAACTTACCTCCAGTATAGTTTTTATAGAGTGAAATGAAAGTAACTTGCAAAGACTATTAAATATGTATGGATATTATGTAGCCAGTTTTGGTTGACCAGCCACATGTTGAATGAAAGGCTCTTTGATTAGCTGTGAGGATATTCAAAAAAGTCTTTTGGTTTCAACTACTAATTCCTGCCTTATTTGATGATTCATCTGCTCATGTTATCCAGAAAGAGACAATTCTGTAAGAGAAGAAATCATGGTGTCTTCTTGCCTCTGAAACCTGATGTGAAAAAGGATTCATTACTTGGTCTCCATATTTGTTCTTTTTCCTCTTAGGTAAAGGAGATTCTAATATCTGACTTCATGAGTGAAAGAGTCTTGGAAAAGTTCCAGCATTCTACGATTTGGGTTCTAGAGTCTCAAGGATAAAAATGTGAATTTTGAGAATGATTTTTTGGACTCCATCCCTTAAGTAGCTGAGATCAGAAATCAGCTGGCAGAGTGCTGGTGTCTTCTGCCATTGGATATGGACTATGATCACTGTTATTTAAGAACTGAGCTAAGTTTTTATTCCTTCCTATAAATCAGGGAGTGTATGCCCCCAAGATGCTAAGCAGAAATGTTTGTAAGCTAAATCTTTGGAGCAAGTAGCCCTTTATAAAAAAATCAAATTAATGTTAAATGATTAAATGGCAATAGGGCACTATTCAGTGGCCCCTGACAATGGAGGAAAAACAGTTAAGGGAAATAAGGGAACCCTAGAACTCTGAGAGGACAGATGTATTCAATTTTGCTTTAGGAGAATGATATGAACATAATGTGATACATGCTTCCTCCAAATGAGGGAAGTCTGGACAAAATTTTTAAGTGTTCAAATTTCATGAGTTTAAAACCTGTGCAACTGAAGCAAGAATGGCCTAAAGGGTCTAGCCTTCAGGTACTTTCAAATGCCTCTATAGTCAAAGAGCCTCTGCTTCACTACATGGTTAACTGACTAGAACTAGCTATACCTATCTATGCATGCTCTATAATTACTTCAAGGCACTTCCAATACTGTCATCATGACTCTCCTGGAAATAAGTACCCTAGTCTTCTTCACATGGAAAGACACCATTTTGACACTGTGCATGACTTATATCCTCACTACACCTGATTTCATGAGAACAAATTATGCTTAGCTTTATTGCACCAAGATTAATTGCATTTGACCTGCTTTTGATTGGTACAAAATTCTGAATGAAAGAACTCTTGTATTATCTCTCCAAAAAAACCACCGAGATATATGGATATATATATATGTAATTTTAATGCCATAAATAATTTTTATTGATTGTTACACCGCCATTTTTTCATGAAACTGAGCCTCTCCCTTAAAAATTTAAGTAAAAACAATTATATAAGCATTATCATAATCTCTTGCTTCTCTGCTGCTAGTGTTGGTGTTGTTGGTTAATGATTTGCCCAGGGTCACATAGCCAGTAAGTGTCTAGGGCTAGATTTGAATTCACAAACAGGAGCGAAGCTTCCCCAACGCAAGGTCCTGTGCTCTATTCAGTGAGACATCTAGCTGCCCTTATAACAGTTTGGAAAAAAATTATAAAAGAGAGAACATATACTCAATTGTGGGATTATGGATTTAGAATTCAAAGGACTGGTGGGGATTATCTAATACAAATCCCTTATTTTACAAATGAGTTAACTGAAGCTAAAAAACTTTAAGTGATTTTTCAGTTATACAGATTAATAAATCAAGATTAGAAGTCAGTTTTTCTGACTTCTAATCCAGGACCCTTTCTATTAGATTCATCCTATACTAACTCTAATTTATTTAAACTTTTTAGCCTGGCATTAACGATTCTAGTAGAGTTCTATCTAAACTTTCTTTCCTTATTGACTAAATGACTAAAATACCCTTGCTGAAATAGAGGATTTATGAAGAAAATTCAAACTTTCAAGTTTCATAAATCTTCCATTTCAGGAAGGGTATTTTAGTCATTCAGTCAAAAATTATTTATTAAGTGCTTACTATGTTCTAAGCAAACAGCTAAGTGCCATAGCAGACAGAATGAACAGTTGGGAATATTCCTTTTTCCAAGTTTAAATCTAGCTTTTAACAATAATGAGCTGTCACCACGGGCTAACTTATTTGTCTTAGTTATTTTGTCTGTAAAATGAATTGGAAAAGGAAATGGCAAACCACTCCAGTCTCTTTGCCAAGAAAACCTTAAATGGTGCCATGAAGAAACAGACACCAATGAAAAACAACTCAATGGCAACATGTACTAAGCACTGTGCTGAACTTTAGGAATGCAAAGAAATGAATCAATAGTTTTTGCCTTCAAGGAACTCATATTTCAATGTGGAAGACAATTTGTAAATCATTAGGTATATACAAGAATATATGGCTCAAGTGGGTGGAAATGTTACAGTGAAAGTACCAATAACTAGGGCTTCAGAAAAAAAGGCCTCCTGCTAAAAGTAATAAAAAAAAAAGTAATGGTGATGGTAAAAACAATAACAACAAAAATAGTTGATATTTTTATATAACTTGTACAATTGTCAAATACTATGATAAGCACTTTATAAATATTATCTCATTTGATAGTCACAACAATCCTAGAAGGTAGATGTTGTTATCATCCCTACTCTACAGCTGAGAAAACTGAGGCAAATAGTGTCAAGTGGCTTGCCCAGGATCACACAGCTAGTAAATGTCTACAAATAGATTTGAACTCAAAAGCCTTCCTGATTTCAGGATCAGAATTATATCCACTTTGCCACCTAGCTGAAGGTAGCATTGAAACGGATTTTTGAAGGAAGCCAAGAAATTCAGAAGTGGAGGTTTCAGATGCAAAAGATAGTATAAAGGTATGAGTGTGAGGAACAGAAAGTAGGACAAAGAAGTCACATAGCTATGGCAGAATTGTTTAAGAAGGTAAGAAAGGCAGAAAGAGAGAGAATGTAAAAAGCTTGAAATTTCAGGCAGAAAAATTTATATTTTATCCTGAAGGTAATATGGCTGTACTGGAATTTATTGAATAGTGAGGTGATGTGATCAATTTTAGAATTTTAAGAAAATCACTTTGACTTAAGAATTCTAAGCAATGAAATGACCAAAAAGAGGACTGGGGAAGGTATTGACTCATCTCCTGAAAAAAAGGTAATGAATGAAAGGTGAAGCATTATGTATACATTTGAGAAATAGGAGAAAGTCATCATGTCAGCAACACAATGAAGAAAGGGTAAAGTAGAAAAAAAATTTGAGGCAGGTATACATATAAAAGACCATTGTAATAGTCCTGGCAAGATAAGGGTGTGAACTAGAATGGTGGCTGTGTGAGTGAAGAGGACTCACATATGAAAGATTTAGTTAAGAAGGTAGAAATGAAAATACAAAACAAAAGACTGGATGTGTAGTATCAGTAAGAGTGAAAAGTTGAAGATGATATTGAGATTGTAAGCATAGGTGATTAGAAGAAGGATGAGGTTTTTAGTTCCAGACATTCTCTGACTGTCCTCCAAATCTGCACTATTCTCCCTCTGGTGATCTGACTTCTCACCTCCCTGCCTTCCTTTAAATCCCAACTAACATCCCAAATTCTATGAGAAGTCTTCCCCAATTCCTCTTATTTCCAGTGCCTTGCCTTTATTAATTATTTTCTATTTATTATGCATTATATATTTCTATTTATTATGCATATAACATATATTTGTTTCTTAGCTCCTCCACTGGATTGTAAACTCTTTCAGGACAGGAACTGTTTTTTATATCTTCTTATATCCCTAGTGCTTAAGACAGTATCTGGTGTATAGGAGGTGCTTAATAAATGTTTATTGGTTAAAATTCAGATTTGTAGGGAAAGATAAAGTATTCTGCTTTGATTGTTGAGTCTGAGTTTACTTCTTGTGTCTTTTTTTCCTATTTTTTTCTTTATTAAAGCTTTTAATTTGCAAAACATATGTATGGGTAATTCTTCAACATTGACCCTTACAAAGCTTTCTGTTACAAATTTTTCCCCCCTAGTCCTCACCCCTAGTAAATCCACTACATGTTAATTATGTAAAAATACTTGACAAATTGAAGGTATGTATACATATTTCCACACTTATCTTGTTGTGCAAGAAAAATCTTATCTACAAGAAAAAAAATCAGAGAAAGGAAACACAATGCAAGCAAACAGCAGAGAGCATGAAAATGTTATGTTGTGGTCCACATACCTCTTGTGTCTTAAACTTGCAGTGTTCACTCAGTCACCTGGCTTTCATTTATTCATTCCATGAGCATCGAGTCAGTTGGTACTATTTGCTGCATTCTGTTGTTTGTTGTTGTTCAGTTATTTTTCAATCATGTCCTAATCTTCATGACCTCATTTGGGGTTTTCTTGGCAAAAGGCATTGGAGTTGTTTGGCATTTTCTTCTCAAGTTCATTTTATAGATGAGGAAACTGAGATAAACAGGATTCAGTGACTTTATCAGGGTTACTCAGCTAGTAAATGTCTAAGGCCAAATTTCAAATCTGAAAGATGAGTCTTTCTGGTTTCAGGCCTTTCATTCTCTCTACTGTACACAGACCATTTTCTTTCTCTCTTTTTTTGTGGGTAAGGTTATAGACCTGTGATTTCATTGACATTTCAGTAAGGAATACCTATTTTTCAATGGAGAATTTCCCTCTATTCACAAGACTTGCAACTATTCTGCAGTTTAAGTTCTAGAGGGTTGCTTGGGAATATTATTAAGTGATTCATTCACTCAGTCACACATTCATTATACGTCAGAGGCTTTACTTGAAACCACTTTGCCTAAGTATAAAAAAAAAATAGTATATTTGACTTCAACAAGTTTCATTCCAATGGGAGAAAACAGCCTTCAGATATACGATATAAAGTAGCTACAAATTAAATTCATGAGGGAAGGCACTAGCTCCTGAAGGTAAAATAAAAGATTAAGGACATGATACTTTAAAATTTTATATATTTTCCCAATTACATGTAAAAACAATTTTAATATTCATTTGAAACATTTTTTGAGTTTGAAATTGTCTTTCTCCCTCCTTCTCTTTCCCTCTTCATTAAAAAGACAAGCAATTTGACATAGATTTTATATATGCAGTCATTCAAAACATGTCCTTTAGTCTTGTTGTGAAAAAGAATAAACCGGTTTAAAAAAAAGAAAAATTAAGAAAATTAAGAAAGAGAATGCTTTGATTTGCACTCAGACTTCATAAGTTTTTTTTTTCCTCTGGAGACAGATAACACTTTAAATCATAATTCCTTAGATCATTATATTGCTGAGAATAGCTAAGTATTTCACAGATTGTCATCATGCAATATTGGTTTTACTGTACATAGTGTTCTCCTGGTTTTTTATTCATTTCACTTTATATCAGTTCATGCAAGTCTTTCCAGATTTTTCTGAGAGCAAAAGATATGATATTTGGGAGATTGTTTAGCATTCTACAGGCAGAGATGAAGAAAAAATGTATTGTAGGCATAGCATAAAGGCATGAAGGGAGACATTGGGATATCATATCTGATGAAAAATAATTAGGACACTTTGGAACAGAGAGTGAACTACAAGAAGGAATATATAGTTATCACAGAAAGATTAGAGCCAGATTGTGAAGAACTTTACCTGCCAGTGTTTGCATTTCAGTAGGGCATCTGTATAGAGGATATACTGCAGAAGGGATTAACTGCAAGAAGTAATGCCAAAAGTTGGGCTTTTGACATAATTTAAGCAATGAGGGTACTATACCTATTCATTGATTACCTATCTTTCTAATCACAACTGAATTCCCACTTACTATATGAAACTTTTCTGACCATTCTAAGCCACATTGATTTCTTCCTCCTCTGAACTCCCATAACCTCTGCTATGACAACTGTTCATATGACATATAATAACATATAGTCTTGCAATATTTCTTGTAATTATGAGGACTTTGTAATGTTCCTGTTTTTTGGTGACACTATGCTAATTATTCAGAAATACAGGTAGTCTTCTCAAAGAGGTCTACAACTATCCCAAAATAATCATCTTACCCATTCATAAGGGAAAAGCAATAATAATGGGAACACATATTATCCATATTTTGACATGCAGTTTTATGAAAAGCCTACTGAATGGCCCATCATTATATTTCTATTGGATAGACACATTATATATGAATAGTGTGATGGGGTTAGACAAAAGCAGGGGTAGAATTCATTTGAGAAATCATGTAAAGTTGTTTCCTGCTGCCAAAGCCCATTTTTTACACTGATACTGGCCAAATGATGTTGTCATGGAAAACTATTATCTCTGAAGAATCAAAATTTTGGAGACCCAAAGTGCAATTAAAGATGCACCATAAGTATGAAGCATACCAAAGCATATTACTAACAATGTTACACACAAATATTGTTACAAAAGGTATCACCAATATCTCATTGAGATATTTCTCTGAATTTGCCCAGGAAGACCTTTGATATTATCAATATTCTGTGATTAAATATATTATAATGGTGTCTACAACTAACAGAACACAATGTTATTTAACAGAATGAATTTAGGAATCTTTTCTTTTAATTTTTAAGCATTGAAATTACATTGGTAAACTTCCAATCATATCAATCAAACTAAAAACTTCTGCAGGTAATAAACGGGGACATATACAAATGACATATTTAACAAATACATAAAAAAAATATGTTAGATGTGTGAGCTATAGAGAATTATCTGCAGAAAATTTTAGCATAATAGGTAATTATGGGAGTTTATTAATGTAATTTAATTGTGTGTGTTTGTGTTTGCATTGACCAAATGCTAAAGTACTTGTCCCTTTTGCATTGAATTGAATTGAAAGAATGAGAACACTTGGTAATATTTCCTAAGCTTCTTGTTCCCCAAAGGGATTCAGAGCTATGAAGTTGGAAATTGAATAGAATGGGTGGAGAGGACTCTTGATGGTACAAAGAATCTGGTGTTGGTTCTAATGTCACTTAGACTTTGCCTTGGGGGATTCTCAGTTTTAACTTTGTCTCTATGTTTTTGGGAAAATAGACCATTTAGAGCATTTCTTCATGATTCCATAACATCTAGTTGAAAAGTTAAAAATATCAACCAGACAAAGACTTTGCATAAGTAATGCCACACAGTGAGTCTTAATTTTTTTTTTCATTGATTTACCTAATTAAGTTTAGGTAGATACAGCTTCAATCAAAAAGCAAGTATTAAAAGAAAGAGGTGGAAGACACCACATTTACATTCATTAACACAATAGAGGGAACAAAAAAAGACACAAACATGTACATGTAAAACCATAAGATAAAAACATGTGGGGGGCGGAGCCAAGATGGCGAACTGCAGACAGCTTTCTCTGTGAACTCCCGGGACATTCCCTCAAACCCAGACAAAGTAAGCCTTCCAACTGGTTTCTAAGTGAGAGCACCTCCAAGCATTTGGACTACAACGCACTTCTATCAAAGATCTACCATGAAAGAACTCCGGAGAAGGTTAGCCTCAGGGGAAATCAGCCGCTGGTTGAAATCAGACTCCAGCCGGGGCGGAAGTCAGGGCTGCAATAGAGGGGAGGCTTTAAGGCACCCAGGAAGCCCCTGGGAGACGCCTGGGCCACTTTGCTCTGCTTGCGGGCAGGTGCTTTGGCAGATCTGCCTTTGGAAAAGGGTGGATCGAGACCAGCTGAAAACGTGGTCCTAGTGCGAATCTAGCCCGACCAGCCTCAGACCGGAAGTCAACTCGGCAAACTGCCCCAGGGCAAATACAAATCCTTGCAGTTTTCTCTGGTTTTGACCAATATCCCAACTTTAAATCATGAGCAAGAAGCAGAAGAGAGCTCTCACCATAGAAAGCTTTTACGGAGAAAAAATAGAACAGTCCCCAGATCCTGACATTATGAAAACAATCCCAGATGAAGCCACAAAGGCAGACTTAAGTTGGTCTCCCTTTCAGAAGGCTTACCTGGATGATTGCATCAAGAATCTCAAAAGAGAGCTAGAAGAA